>JANVCJ010070105.1:0-12732 GCA_026413505.1 Epizoanthus ramosus
CATTGGACAGTTTTACAGTTTGTTTGTTTCAGTCGGCTAAATCAAAGTGACCCCGGTTTCTGTAGTCGCACTGTAATCTGAAAAGTACTCGATGCACTGGGTGCAGAGCAGAATATGGTTTGTAACAGCTAGTAAAATGGATAAAATCACATATTAAGATTTTATAAATTTTGTTAAAACGTTTTTTTAAAAAAGTTAAGTTATTCAGAATTTCACACTTTTGCTAACTCTTTAAAATTCAGTTTCGGATTTAAAAGTCAAGAAGGCTTCTCCTGATTGCATTGTTTACCTTATAATGTACAGGCGTTTTCAACGTTTTTTTAAATTTTTTTTTATAATCTTTATTGATGCTCATGGCAGTAAAAACTGAATTCCGAGCCACTTACAAATTAGATATTTAAAAAAAGTTTGCAGTCATCTTCAGGTAATTTTCCCCAAAGATGACCGCAAGGTCGAAAACGTTTGTACATTTTACTTAATTTTTACCAATGTTTGTGATATTCATGAAGTTGAAAATATTTTCTATTTTGTCAAGTAATTGGCATTTTCTGAACATGCTCATGTCATGGTTTTAAATTTGGCATTGTATGACTGAAAACATTTTAAGAGTTGCGATTTTGCTGAAGATGATGTCATTGTTTGGTAGTGACCATGGCAATTGATTGCCAAGCACGTCGCTAACCTTAAATTAATGGTAAATGTTTAACATTTTAAAAACATTCATATCAAGCTTCAGAACAAACTCTAAAACAGTTTTATCTTGGAGGGGAGTTCCAACTGATCCCCATATTTTGAGAAACGGCATATGCAACCAAGACATGAATGCAAATTTGTCTTGTAATCTCTTATTCATTTAGTTATGCCACCGATTTTTAACAGTTTCAGCTGGATGATCATGCTAAGTAAAATAACAACTCATCCATTTTTATTTAGGAGCAATCTGAATCTGACAAGAATGAAGTAGTGAATGCAAATGGAAAAAGTTCTACCAAAGGTGAAAAATCAAGTAAGAGCAAAGGGACAGGGAAGAAGCCTGCTAAAGGAACCTATTCTGAAAAGAAAAAAAGGGAAGAAAAGAGAAAAAAGAAGTCCCTAGCAGTAACATTTAGTAAGAAAGGGAAAACGGATGCTTTAGAAGAAAATAAGAAAGCTAAATCTCGTAAAGTTGATGCACCTGAGAGTGAATCTAATGTAACCTCTTCAAACGAGAGTGAATCAGAAATCAAGAAGAGTGACACCAAACAAGAGAAAACAAGTGATCACCAACAGCAGGGAAAACCTGAGGACGAATCCTCACTGGGAGATACAATGACTACAACAGTGGGCGAAGACTTGCAGATACAACAAAAGGAGGCAGTTTCCAGAAGAGGTGACCGCGAGAAAAGTTCCATGGAAAGTCAATGTTATGACAAAGTCTCTGAAAAAGGAAAAAGCGAAACTGCTGTTGACAACCATCCTGTGAAGAGTCGTCTGGCAGACGGCAATGCTCAGCAGAAACGTCAAGAGGAGAATGTCGGGCAGCACGACACCGAAGCATCCACTAAAGATTCCACTGAGAACACCCAGCATCATCACGAAGTACAGATGCGACAACAGGGAAGCGCCAGAGATTCTAGTAGTGGTTTGGATGAGAAATCCCAGCGTCAAAGTGGACACCAACATGATATTCAGTCAGCAATGCAAAAGGTCATGACCCCTGCTCCTGCTATGGGTCGAATGGCTGCATTAAAAGGTGCTATCTCAAGCCATCTTGGTTTTGGTGCAGGTAGCAAACACCAGGTTTGTACTACTCTACTTTAATGCAGGGATTACCAAGGTTAAACTATATGTATTGAGACTCAAGAATGTCACATGTAGGTAGTTAAATGCAATCGAACATCCCTATTCTTATACATAGTAGTATGTTTTCCTCTATAGGATACCTAGTTTTCATTGAAATATTGAAGCTAATTTGATTTGAATTTTTTATGAAGGCAACTGCTTCAGAGGAGTTCAAATATTTGTGCCTAGAAATAATTTTTTAGTTCTTGGATTCTATGAGCGCGTGATGTCTCCCCATAAGAAGGGTAAATATTTCTGAACTTGGAAGACTGATACTCTGGTTTACCAAACGGTACTTTTGCATTTGTTATTAATTTTCACTGATATTGCTTCTTTAAAGGTAGCCCAGGATTGCTTCTGTAAATTATCTAAGAGCAACATCAGTCCAGCCTATTGTAAGAGAAGTTATGTGAAAGATTACACCTTAAGCAGGGCTTTTTTTAAAATTCGTTAAAATTCCACAAACGAAAGTTAAATTTTTTTGCACCTACTTGATCAATTTGGCTTCACATGTTAATGCCATGTGACACTAGTATATATGTACTATCGTCATTCCATTTTATTAATCACTAGTTGAAGATAGTGTCTAGATGTTTTTGTATAGAAATTAATGATTACTTTGTATTCATATATGTTCTATTTATCAACCAGAGTTCTACTGGCAAGGATGCAAACGAAACTCGCGATGGAGCTGCTGCACATTCAGAGGTAAGAAACGGGCCGCAGCAAATATACCATTCTTGAAATTAACAGTCAACAAATTACATTTGTTGTAGTTATAATTATTCCCTTAGTAAATACTGTCTGGAGTAAGTTCACTACAAGTAGATTGGATGGAATTCGTTGTTACAAAATACTCTTGCCACTAAATACAGAGGAAGGTTTAGGTTTGTACAACGTCATGTCAATATTTAACGGGTTAGAACAAAATTAGATGACCGAGGGAGGTGAACAATATGTAGTAGTTCACAGTTCTTTGTCTACCTGTATTGGATTGATGAATAAAGTTGCGTATATTTTTAAAATATGTATTATAATATTGCGAACAGTCACTAACATTGATCCTTGCCAAGCTTGCTGTAGTGAGGAAATATGTTTCTTTCTTGGCTGAAACATTTGAAAACCTGAATCTCTCAATTTGACACGTGTGCATGGATTTGATGTGAGCAGGTTGATCGCAATTAATTGCATTCGTGACTACTATAATCTTTAAAACTGAACATTTATTTACTTAATATTAATTAGAGACAGTTGGTTAGTTCTGTTGGAGAAGAACAAGCAAATTCTGGTGATGGACCTCCAGCACAGCCAGAGGTAAAGTAAGGTTTTTACATTTTGGTTGATGTGTATTACAGTGACATTATACACAAAAACTGCATTTTTTTCCATTTAAAACATGAACATTGGTAACACAGAACATAATGAATTCTTAACTCAGTAACTAGTAGTTAGATTTTCATACAGTTCTGTTGTATGTCAATCAGTCCTTGCAATAACATCTTTAGTTTACGTGTTATCAATCAACGTTTGGAATCATGGAAAAATCGAGCCAAGTCACTTCGTTACGGCGATGACGTAGAGTTTTGTCAACTTCAATTCTTCAAGAGTTTGTCGTCGTTTGAATTAAGGTCATTCCATTGAAATAGAACCTGTAGTGATTTTTTTGAAAACTTCATCCATTTGTTAGCTAATTTAAGTGAACTGGAAATGAAATAAAAAGCGGGTTGCCTGTTGTAACTAGGAAGATAAGCGAACTCAATACAACACAAATGTTATATTGTTACTTCCATCATTTGTAACACCGCAATAAAATTGAGAAATATGAAAAACGTGAACAAGTAACGGAATAAACAGTCATGAACTTAGACAATCCTCTTTTGGGATGTTGTAAGAGTTAGTGTTATGTGCTATTACAACAGCTTTTACATAAAAAATATATTCAAATCCCAAACAAAACTTTTCATTTCTAGTATTTACAAAGTACTAACATCAAGTGTTTGATCAATATACTTCATGTGAGAAGGGTTGATTAGATTATGAGTACCAATGGATTTAGTTCTGTGTTGCACTTACTTGTTGGTTTTAACAATTATTCCTACAGTAGATTGGGTGAAAGGGTAATAATCTAGAACAGTACAGTTTTCATTCAATAACATTTTATCATCTCTTCAAAAGAATGGTGGTGATGAAGGTGGTACAGGCCAAGATAGTGAGAAACAAACTCTTCAAGGTCCTGGAAGCAATGTTGGCAAAAAATCAGTACCGGTATGTCAGAGTTTGAACACTAGTGGCTTTTTGCAAGCTGTTACTATAAACTATGAGGATGTGTATAGAGCTATTGAGATTTCAAGACCCTTCTTGGAAAATGGTTGAGATATACCTGTGGTATATAGTAACATACATAGAGGATCTTTCATAGCTGAGCCAAGATGCGGCTTTTATCTTCAAGTGTTGAATGTAGCAATGTAAATTTCTTTTTGTCATATGAAAATCCGTAAGAAAAAAACGGACTTCTGAGTCAGCGAACAAAAGCAACGATCTTTTACACGTACAAAGATACAACACTGTTAATTTTAAATTAGCCAAGACTTCAACTGGTCTAGTTAAAAGGTTAAAAACTTTCTAAAATAATAAGATATTTGTAAAAAGTTCTTAAGATGTTTTCCCAAATGTTTGGTCTGTTCTCTAGACCTTCTTCAGGAGACAATGGTTTAAAATTTAAATAGGAATAAAAACACTACTTCTTACTGTCTTTTATCAATTGTTGAGTGCAATGGCGCTAGAAAAATTCTGCATGCATTTATAATTGTTCTCATTTCTTTTACGAATGTGGCCGTAACGTGGATTAATTTTATTTTTATTATTTCATCAGGGAGCTTTCTCACAGAATGATTTTCAGAGAGGCCCTGAGTTAAAATTTGTTAAAATATTAAAAATAGTAAAACGAATAAATCACAGAGCTTTAAAATGTATGTACATCGTTACATATCAATGTCAATATCATTAAAATGGATGTACATCGTGGGAAGTTCTTTCAGCGTGCTGCCGGATCGCTGATTTTTTACTGCCGGCTCGTGTCGGGTTGTACTCCACTGCTCTGGAATTGCAACACCGCTTACTTTCCCCAGAATAAGAACAATCACGGTCTAGAAGATCTAGAGAACTAGAACAGACCAAAAATTTCGGAAAACATATTAAGAACCTTTTTATAAATATCTTATTATTTTAGAAAGTTTTTAACAGTTTTTAACTAGACCAGTTTAAGCCTTTGCCAATTTTAAAATCATGAACACTGATCGCCATACTGTTAATATTCGGTATCTTATGGGTTTTCATATGATAAATGTAAATAACGATATTAATTACTGCAACTATTTCCTGATTATAGATGAGAGATGCCACATTCCACCTCTTTACCCATCAGCCAGCCAACTCGGTCATGCTTGAGTTTACAAAACCACCACCTAACTTAAACAAGACACTGCTCCTTCAGCAGGCTGATGACAATGGTATTTACTGGAAATCCGAACCGCTACAGCTTCCATTTAACAGTGGGAATGATGTTGAATATTGCTATACCATTCACCACCACAACGTGGTTAAAACTGAACAACTCAGTCAAGTGTCAGTCAAAACTGAAAAACAGAGTGTTAGAGAGAAGAAAAATCGGCATATGCACAGAGGTACCAACCAGTATGATGTCTTTTACCGCCCTGGTGATGTTATGAAAAGCCTATTTGATGGTCAGTTTTATTTTGTGCAACTCATTTACCAACAGCTTGTAAATGAAGAATTCGCCGTTAATCGTGCATTGGAAGAATATGATTGTCTTTCATTTGGCCATGTTCATTTTCGGGATGAGGATCGTGCAAAACTTTATCATTGGATTCTGAGATTACTGGAAGGGCACATAAATTGTTATGGTGCCTTGTTCATTAGTTATCTGCTTGTCAAATTTTATTATAAAACTGACCGTGATCAGGTACAAGTGAAGTACATTGTAGGAGACGTCGCCGACAAGATATTGTGTTTGTTGAGTACATGGAACCGTGAGGAGCTGGATGAACTAGCTAATAAGGCAACTCAAGATATCATGAAGGAATTGATTCGCTACTTATTGGTTGTTGGGAATACAAAGGGGTGGATGCCATTCTATGTTGAATTTTGCCATCTATTCGATGTCACTTGGATATTGGATACGACTGGATACCTTGAACAGCATTTCCCGACCATTAAACCTAGCAGTGAGGAATCTGAGCGCTCTATTGATATCGTTATCCAGAAACTGGAAAATGTGAAGAAACAAAACGACAGAGAAAGGTTAACGAAGTTCTTGCTAAAGAGAGTTCAGAATGTAAATATGTTGTGGAAACTTTGTAGTTGGTGTCATGAGAAGTTCCCAGACTTTGCTGCACAGAACATTATGGCCTTTGGGAAGGAATTTAAGAAGCTAACTGGTCCCCAGCGGCATCTTAGACAACAGGAACTGTTCGACTCAGCAGTGTGGGTTGGAGTTCCAGAACCTCTCCGCGATGAACTAGCTGGACCATTCATCAAATCACTTGTTGAAAGAATTCCAGAAGTGAAGACCTGGAACATGGAGCGGCTGCAGGCGCTACAAATCTTCATGCTAGATTCAAAGCTGCAGTATTCTGAGAGCTTCATTGATCTTGTACAGCTACTTGCTATATCAAGCTCCAAGGAACTTCACGACTTCACATTTGAGTTGCTCAACCTCTCAAGCTTTTCTGAATATTGGAAAACTGTTGGTGAAGATGTGCGATGTAAATTTCTCATCAACCTTTTCAATGCATCGATGGGGTTTCAAGCTCGTGCTAGTGGTGATGTGAGTAAGAACAGGGTAGATCGTACCTTTAAGGCTCTCAACGCCGTTTGCAACACCCTGCAAGTGACTCCGTGTTCAACATTCCTAACATCGCTTGGTGCAAAAATGATGTCGAATCTTGAAAACTGTGAACTAACAGATGTAATCAATGCCTTTGACGAAGTACAAGATATGGGTCGAGAAGCTAAAGAAAACTTTGACGAACTGCTTCAATTTGTTATTGACCGGGATACACAAAACAGGAATCTTCTTTCAACGATGAAACAGCTGATTACGTCACACAGTGATCCCAATTCTGAACGAAGAGACTTGGAGGAACTCAAGATCACCAGGTACTTTTCATGTATTACCAAGTTAATATTGTGCCACTTTAAATAATATTACTGGATTTTTTTTCTACCACGCCGTTCCTTTTTATCATAATTCATAACCTTTATGTTCATGTTTTTGTTTTAGGGGGAGGGGGAGGGGGGTTAATTCAAATGTTACACTACCGTTTATACATGTCGTTGTCCTTGCAGCGTTCTATATATAATGCATTTCTTAGATGAAGCATTATCTTTAACCCTTCTTGCATTAAAGGAGCTATGTCACGGTAATACGTGTGCTCTCTAGTGATATCAGGAACAAAGCCTTCACTGTCACGAAACACAAGTTGTAAGCTCAACAGTATGACAAGAAATGGTAAAATGGTTATAAATTGTGAAAACAAAGTGTCTAAATACAAAAAAACACAATTTTGACAGCGAATGGATTTAACTTATTTAATGTAAAGCCTGGACCGCAATTAAATTGAAAGTTTGTAATCCATTTTAGTCTTCCCCAGTTTGAACCATCCACATTCCATTAATGACTTATCACAATCCCTTCTGTGTTTTTCAAGTTCCGCTGTAACCTGTTATTTTTAGATTTCCTGTGATTTGTGGAGAATTTCGTATATCGCAAGAATGACTTAAATAACCATGACATAGCTCCTTTAAGTACTTCTTCCAATACATGAAAATTGAAGTACTCATTTCAGTCTCATCTAAATCCTAACAAACAATAAGAGATATCTATCTATAAGTTCCGAGAACAGCTGAATTCATATTAAGAAATACGACCAAGAGATATTAAACAACTCAGCACTTTGTTGTCATTAATTAATGGCTCTTTGACTTAATCCTTTTAAGATTTTAATTTTTGTGTGTAATATCTTAATGTCTGTTCCAGTATGCATCTTTTTACATACAAACGTTTGAAAACGTAGGACACACTTAATCCTGTAGATGTACATGTAGTTCGATATAGGGATAAGAAAAGATTCTCTTCAAGACAAGAACTAAAAAAAACGCTTCCGAGTCACTGACGGGAATTGAACCCATGACCATCTGATTACGGGTCAGATGCGCTACCCAATGAACTACAGGCGCTCACGTGGGGAGCTGGGTCGTATTGATATAGTTGTAGGTTCAAACTATTTTTAGGCATCATGACTTTATAAATGCAATAAACGATACTTCCTAGAAGTATTGTAGCAATGAATTTTATTGTAGACTGAGCCATATTTTAATGCGACTTGCTGACCAAGGGAGACAATTTTATTGTTTCTAACCATTAATTTAAACCATCTTTAGGGTATCAGAGGAGGCCATGATATCGCTTTTGAAGCACACTCAACTCCCACCAGGTACCGAGGCTAGTGCAATAGGTGGTTACGAAAAGGTCTTTGAGATTTTGTCAAAGGATGAAGAACTGTGGAATCTGCTGTTAACTATCTCCTCCAAGCCGTCACAGAAAGTTAAAGGAGGACCACAGTTTGCCATTGTTTCACAGGCTTTAGCCATGTTTGTAGATGCCGCAGAAGCCAAGAAGCTAAGAGTAGGATTTGTAAAGAAACTGCAGGAATCTACAAATTGTAACAGATTGCTCACAACGCTTTGTTCGTCATTCCTACCCTGCGAATGTGATGAAGTTGGAGATCTCTCGTCAAAGGAGGAGAAGGTAAAGTCATGTATTTCATCGAACATGGAAGAAGTTGATCGCCTTTATAGTATCATGGAAGACTTGGAGAAGTCTGTCAAGTTCGTTCAGAGAATGAGTGGAACAGAGCTGCTTGACATTGAGGATGTTGTCAAGTCTATGTCTACGAAGAAAAAAGCTTTTCACAACACACTTGTTGAAGATACATTGAGTGATGAATACTGGGATACCTTAGAGCCTCTTCTCGAAAATGCAGAGATTCTGTCAGAACTGATCCAATCTCTCATTTTTAAGAGTGTAGCAGAAAGTTGTTTTCTTGAAGAACAGGCTGAGTATTGTGTTGAAGATGCCCTTGAACTCTTGTGTGTCGAGGGGATGGAAAAGTTTACCAAGACATGTAGTCCCCTTTTTGGTGAAGCAAAGTATTTGTGTATTTACGATGCGAACCAATTATTGAAAGGAATTAGAACAGAAGATGAACTGAAGCAAGAATTGAACTATGTTAGCCAATACCTTGGAGAAGAGGATGTGTCCAGAAAGATCGAACATATGCTGCAGAGCTACCTGAAATATCCCGTGATTCAACAAAAGGTTCAGCAACTGGAAATTGTATTGAAGGCGTTTCGTTATGAAGGATGGAGTGACTTGACGTTGACAATAAACCTTGAAGTACTGTCCCACCGCACAAGGAACGAGTATTTCAGACTGGCAAAGCTACATAAGGCTGTCAAGGATTTTGCCAGAATCGATAAATCACTGAGTGAGGATCTGACAAATATCGTCTCAAAGTTAGCTGAATCACGAGAGTTAGTCAAATTGTTGCATGAAACAGCACATGAAGATGCAGTGGTTTTGATCGATTCAGTTGAAGAGCATTCTGATCAAACCGTTTCAGAGAAAGAAGTGTCTGACTTCATAGAAGTTCATCGTTTCTTAAGCCCACTTATTCAAAACCTACCTGTTAAAGCTGAGGGATTTCTAGATGAACTTCAACGGCGTTTTGATAACCTCGAAAAGCAAGTAAGGACTGGCATGGCTGCGAAGATAATTGAGTGTAGCAACAGTGTCCACAGTCTTCGTAATCTGTACATGAATTTAGCAAACCGAGGGGAGATGACCAAGGAGATCATTGCTAGCGCTTTATCCAAGGGACATTATTACGTTGGAACAAACCTGCAAACGCACTTTGTTGGTTCTACCTGGCAATTCAAACTTACCTACGCTGATGATGATGGTGGTGACAGGACACACAACATGGCTGATCTACAGGATTTCAGGAGTCGGGCATTGCTAATTGTCAACACAGAAACAAAGCAGCAAAGTTTAGCCGCTGTAGGTGTAACTCGAGAAAGTGACAACGTAAACCTCCAGGAATTCATCAAGCAAATCGATTTTCTTTCAGAAATCGCACGCACTGGACAAGAGCTGCAATCATCAGGCCATCCCAAATTCACAATTTATTGGGAGAGGCTCGTAAACACGGAGCAAATTGAGTCTTCAGCAAGAAAGCTGGAGACAGAGCTACAAAGATGGGAAAAGTTGTTAGCAGAGGTTCGTAACCAGAACTTTTATTTAAACTTTTTCCACCCGGATCAACTTTGGAGTCTTCAGAAACTTTTTGATGGTGACAGGTCTCATGAAACCAAAGAGATTGCACACTCTCTACTTCGCTACATCGACCCAGATATTGATCTTAGTGTTATTGAAGAATTACAAGGCTGTAACAAGAAGCCAATGAAAGAAGCAAACATCGAGTTGAGGATGCAGTCACTGGGAGCTACGTTAGATGAAATGTTTGAGAAACGAAAAGTAGCAGGAAAAGAGCAAGACACTCCTCTGCTAACCGGTTCACCACTGAAACCGGGGAAAGTATTTGTGGCTGTTCTTGACCAGGGCAGCACACAAACTGTCCCTGTTGTCATGTCCTTGTTTAACAGCAGCACAGGAAGCCTGCCACAGCCAAATCAGATTCTCTTCTGTCATCTTGATACAAGCTGGGATGAGATTGATCTTCTTCTACGTCGTTGTTTCACTATACATGCTCATGGCAAGACAAGCAAGCTTCACTGCCTAGCAAATGTAGAAAGCCTTCCATATGACCTGCAGTTCCAGCTTATTGATGCAATCAAGGCATATGAAGTCACTAGTGTTGCACCATATCTTTTGACCCTAGTTTGCAGGGGCGGAGAGCACCACCACATTGCCAACCAGTTTTCCACCTCCAAAGGCCGCATACCAGGTATGACCGATGCCGAGCTGAAACGTCAGTTCAAAAAGCGTTGCCCTAAGGTTACCATGGTGACCTCTGAATTGCCTGGACTTGGTAAGACGGAAATCATTTATGAGAAAGCAGCAGAGGAGGATAAGGCCATTGTGAGTTTTCCTATCAGCGGGCCATTGTCACGCCGTCAACTAGTGCAGAAATTGAGCAGTCTAGATTTGAACGAGTTTCATTGCCTTCATCTGGACATCGCTGAGGTGGACGATTCTCTGTTACTGGATACCTTCCTGTTTGAGCTGATTGTGGTTGGAATGGTAGCATCGGAGACACAGCTGTTCCATCTCCCAACCAGATTCATCTTTATTGAGGTGGCAAACACTCTGCAGCACTGGCTTAGGGACTCCCTGACAGTTAGCAAGTGCTTCAAGAGAATTCATGAAGAATGGAGTGATTACGACGACTTAATCAGCAGCAGTGAACGATCGAGTCCTGTACAAATTGTCTGCCATTATCTGGATGCCTATGAAAGAGGAAGCCTGGAGAGCGAAGCCCTAAGCCTGCGACACCTGGATAAGCAGCAGCCACTTGCAGAGACTCGATGCAAGGAGCTACTAACAAAGCACTTCCGAACTGATGGTGATATGTCATTTAACATTCTTGACAGCTTTGTTGGCGTGTTGGCAGACCAGTTAAGGAAATTCTCAGCCAGTCCTTTCTTCCGTCCCGAACACTTGAAAGACATGATTGGTGGAACTCATGACATACGGATACGTTTGTTCGAAGCCCTGCTGGCTGTATCAAGGGAATTTGCAAGCCGGTCGGTGGATGCGTGCAAAGCCGTGCAAGCAAAAGCAATGGGCGATAGAGCATGCTCTGCATCCTATACAAGGAGGCAAACGCTCCATGGTAAAAATGCAGAACAGATGGTTGCCAGGGTAACAGGCATGATTCAGTGGGCCGACAGTAATCACCTTGTTATCATGTTCCACACAGTGGATGCGCATTCTGTTACGGCGCTGTTCCGAAGTCTTTCCCATGTGCCGGAGAATGTGAAACAGATGTTCAAAAGCCAAGAGACAGTTTCAGGAGAAAAGCTTCAGGAGCTGCAGAGCTTGTCACAAGAAATGCTGAGAACCAAGCTTGAGCGCATTGTTTGTACAAAAGCAAAGCATTGTGATGGGGACTCCGACAGCCAGAGTTATGTCCTGACAGCTGACAATGTACTGAAGATGGTGCTGATCATCCAGCGAGTCCGAGCTGGTATTCCGGTGATTGTGATGGGTGAAACTGGCTGCGGAAAGACCAGCCTTGTCAGGTACAGCTCCACAACAATGCTGCATATTTAACTCATGCTCACTATTAAGCCCCTTTGTACAAAAGGACTAACACTTAGAGATTGTTCTGTATTGGGATTTGTTGGTTTTTTTCGTGTTCTCTTCAGAAAAGGTTGTTATTGGGTGATTAGGATGAACATCTTTTCTACCAATTCGAAACCCAATTTAGGTCTTTGATATTTTGTCAATAAACAAAATAGCGGCTTTTCTAACCAGATGGTGATATTGTAACAAGTTCTTTGATATATCCAGGTATACATGTGCGACAGGTAGATCTCTGCCTATTTACTAGAAAATGTTTTTTTTTTACTAGAAAATGTGTTACTGTATCCTCTCGTTCATCATCAGTCATCGTCATTGTTCTCATTGAGTGACTCAGTCATTGACAAAACTAATTAATTATAATATATTACACCGCTTTTAAATTTCTTTGTTTCTTAAAGGTACCTTGCGAAGACATGTGACGTCACATTCCATGTTCTCAATTTCCACGCTGGGATTACAGAGGCAGATATTGTTAAGTTTGTGAAAGAACAAGAGGAGGCTGC
>JANVCJ010070116.1:0-12731 GCA_026413505.1 Epizoanthus ramosus
GAAACTCGGAGTAGCAATTAAATGTGCTTGAATTAGTCCGACTCCAGAAATCTATCTATATATATATATATATATATACATGTGCTCCCAAAGCATTTTTGTTCAGTGTTTTTAAAATGCTTGCAGAATTGCCAATGAAAGGGGGGGCCTGCCCCACTAAATCTGTCCCTGCTGTTCATACTGGTATGGCCGTGCATGTATGCATAAGTAATTTTAATGAAATATTTGCTTAAATACAGACTGAGTCATAGTTGACTACTCGATCTTGATTCATTTGCAACACCTGTTAATAAGTTTATATTAAGTTTAGATAATACTAAATGAAAGTCCTCCTTGTTGACTATTAAATCTTTTGCCATTGTAATTGAGGTCCTCCAGATTGCAGGGTCAGGATTGCAAGTTTACAAAGTTATTCTAGTTGGATTGTACAGTGATGGAACATGTGTCATTCAGCTAAGATATGTGCCTCTTTGTTTCAAATGGAAAATGGTGAATATTACCAGCTGTCTAGTTTGGCAAAGTGGATTTTTTTCTTTTCCTACTATAACTTTCTCTCTTCCTATTCCAGGGCGTGACTTCCTCACAGAGTTTGGGAAACTGAATGCTATTAGTAAGTTATTGAATGAATAATCAATTTATTATCAATTTAAATTAAAAGTAGATTACAACTAGAAGTGTTTTCTTGGCCTTGTTTACAGGAATTGATGTCAGTATTACAGACAAACTGTGCATAGCACTAGAAGCTCTAAACATCCGGTTAAGCGCTTCAAAGGTGAGACAGGCAGTTGTGAACGTGCTAAGAAACAATAGTTGTCAGGTATTTGGGGAAATGTTTATAATGTATTAATTAAACATTTTAAATTTCTGAACAAGGTCATGCAGATTCACGTTTAGGGTACATCTCAGTCAGTCATGACATACACTGCGATTAATAATAGTAATAATTTAATTAAAAAATAATATAAAAATATAACATTTTTGCCAGGATAGAGTCCTAATTTGCTCTTACATTAAAAAGTTAAATTACAATATTACATGCTTATATTAAAACTAGTCACATTTCCTTTTTGTAAACTACATAATTATTATATATATAATTCAATATATTGAAAATGTTTAAAAAACTGTTTCAATCTGATATAAAAATAGTTTTAAACGGTTTAAAAATGTAATTTCAGATATTGATAAAATAAGCGTTTGAGAAAACAAATGTTTTGGCTCTACACGTGAGCATCATTAGGTTGATGTCGATATTTTATAATGGAGAACAAGATTTTACATATTCTAGATATGTTTTAAAAATAGAGTAAAAACAGTTTAACAATAGTGTCTGGTTTGGTAAGGCCCGGCACTAAACTATAGTGACTATTCTGTCGCTTCTGGTTTTAAGAGAGGAAGGTTTTGAGAGATAATTTTTAAGAAAACACTTAATTAACGAGAAAATGTTGCTAATGTGTAGCCGTTAATGAGTTCCAGAGTTTTGAGGCGGCAACTGAGAATGCTCTCCATAGGTACAAGTATTGGATTTAGGTGCGGATAGTAGATTAGACTAGTTATTTACTCTCAGTCAGTAATAACATTTTAGTTCAGAAATGTACTGCACTAAAACAGACGGATTACTGCTGTACCCCTGCTAAGATCTTCTAATTTGCGGCCACAAAATAAAAAATTAAATCCCCGAAATCTTTATTTACTTTTGGGATGCCATTAAAGAAGCATTTTTAAATGGTTAAAAGCTGCAGCAAAGTAGTTTTCAATCAACAATATTTTTGTTCTTTCCAAATTTTCTAGCCTTAGCTAGTGTATACGCACATCTGTCTATCCTCACGGCTTCCGGATCGATCGGCCCTTTTGTATGGTAAAATAGGGGTAGCGAATGGTGGAATACTGGACTGGCAGAGACTTGCCGAGATTTGTTGTGCAGTTTAAAACTCAGCGATTGGAAAGGACACGGATAATCGTATACAGGACGAGACTCGTTTCAAGATCAGTTACCATAGTCCTGGGCATAGTAAATTATGGTCAGTCGGTAATAACTGAACGATGAGACTAGTATATATAGTACAGATAGTACACATAAATGGCTGATCGGGGCGATATTTAGAAACTGAAAAGTATAGGGAAGTAGAACATAAACGGGCTAAAGCGCTTTCTGGGTCATTCTGGATTCTGACTTGTGTTTTCTTGTACTTAATAGTAAATTATTTCCAGCTCTGAGCAGTGCATGTCAACTGTTCAGTGATATCTCTTCATAGACTATCGCATGTCAAGGATCGGAGAATGACTTTTGGAGAATTTTCATTCTTTGAGTAAATCACTAGGAAGCTATCTTTCTTTTTGTCCAATTTGGTTCAACACCCCTGACGTGACCCCATGCAACGCTATGTGCTGTTTTCGGCATGTTTGTACCCCCTGGCATTCCGTAATATATATTTGGACAGCCCCTAGCAGATGTATTGTATACAATTTACTGTTGGAAACTAGAGCAATGGTTTTTTCAGTTAACCATATTCCAGAGCCGGCGATCTAGCAGATAGAACTTATGATTGGCATATTTACTACAGAAACTGTCTTCATTACAGCCAGAACATTTCTGCTCCGCGGCAAATACTTTGACTGATTTCTACTCCAATCCTTCATCTCTGATCAAGAAGATGTCAGTTGAAGATAATCTTTGCTATGTTCTCCCAAGGTTGGTATTTTACTTTATATTTACTCTTGATAATAAACTTCGAGGAAAATAAATTTGCTAATTAAGTTGTTGTTACTATAAATTCATCTCTTAGAATTCAGTAACAAAAGGCATAAAGTTTTTTATGAAAGTTTATTCCTATATGTAATTAGTCTTCAGAAGATATTCTTTTATTGTACGGCATAGCAGCCGTGGATCCAGAACCAAAACCTGACTCTCACTCGGCTCTTTCAATGTTCCTTTTCTGTTTGCATGCGATGATCTCACTGTCGCTTTCACAATATTGTAAAGATAATTTAGATAACACGCCACGCTGAAAAATTCGGACTGTCGCTTTAACGTAGGTGAGCGATGCATTTGATCCGTGCCTGTATAGTATAGCTTGGTTTCTATATAAATTACTGTATTCGTATTATGTTTTTTTAATCTTGTAATTTTAGGCACAGACCACTATGGATGGCTGCTTTTTTAGCTGAAGAGGTTACCCTCTAACAATAAAGTTTACCTACCTACCTACTTACCTACCTTCTTACCTAACCGCCTGCCTACCTACCTACCTACCTACCTACCTACCTGCGTGCCCACCAACCTACTTGTCTATATACCTACTTCAGTACCTACCTGCTCACGTACCTACTTAGCTACCTTCTTACCTAATTGCCTACCTACCTACCTACCTACTTACTTACCTACCTACTTCAGTTGCCAACCTACCTATATACCTGCCTACCTATCTACGTACGTACCTACCTGCCTACCTACCTACCTACCCACCTACCTACCTACCTACCTACTTACTTATATACTTACCTACCTACCCGCCTACCTACCTACTTACTTACTTACTTACTTACCTACCTACCTACCTACCTACTTAGGCCGTTGGAGTTAAGGTTATGCTAACCTAGGGTACCCTAACCCATATAACCTCTTCTAATATCATTACCATAAACTGTGTATATTAGGGCGCGTTCTATTGGCATCAACCATTTCAAACAAAACCGGTTTTAGTTGATTTGGTTGCGGCGTCCCAATAGAACGCGTTTTCACTTGTTTTCAACCATTTTCGGTTGAAACTCGGTGAGTGTGTCAGCATGCCTTGCCCATCGTTATCAACCATTTCAACCAAGAATCGAGCTGGTTGGAAAAGTTGATCAACCAAACCAACCAAAAACGGTTTTTTCCCAATAGAACACAAAAAATCTAAAACAACCCAACCAACCAAAAACGGTTGATGCCAATAGAACGCGCCCTTAAATACTGTTAATTACCGATGTCTGCCGAGTTATTCAATGTACTGACGGCCCATATGATCATATTTGTTTGTAACGCGCGATATCAGTAGCGGGTCAAATTCGTGTTTTGTATGACTGATGCCTGATTGCAACTGAATCAGTGGTCCAAAATGTGGATTTACAATGCAGTTGTATACTTTTAGTTTCAAGAGAGGTCGAGTTGTGAGCATCAGCCACAAGTTATCAGTTGACGGCGCTTTCAACAATTACGAAGCTCTACGGAAACACTGGAAGGTCATGGTATGTTGAATAAGTGGGCCGGCGGACAACTGCGATTATTGGCGTTACTCGGTTGTTTTGGCCTGGATAATACTAAAGATATCCAGAAGTGATCAGTGTTTTCCTTAAGATTGGGAACGAAAGGTACATCAACTCGGGGAAAGCAGGTACAACAGTGACATGTTCTGCATCCCAAGCTAAAGTCTAGACTAATTAACAGCCTGGGAAAGCCGGTACAACAACCAGGGAAAGGCAGTACAATTTACCTGTATACTGGCCTTAAGAAAAACACTGGTAATGATATCAATGCCCCCTGCGAACGTAACAACCCCGTCCCCCCTCGAATGTAAAGCCCGCCGAAGGTAACGACCCCCTCCCGGAAGTAAAAAACCCCTCCCAAAAGAATGTTCACATTCTGCGGGCTAAGTAGGGTTTACATGATCTTTGGGATTTACAATGTAAATCATTGTGTTCATTATTTTTGCATTGACTGGCGGCAATCGGGTACGCCATGACAAACTCTTGTCGAATTGTTGTAAAGCTACTTGTAGATATTTACGAAAACGTCCATAGCATAGAAGTACCTTATATCTTCGTTGCGCATCAACGAATATTTTATCGTAGTTGATATTATGTTCTTCGGTACGAAGGGAGAATGTATCCAAAATTCTGAGCATATATAGTGATCGAATTTGTTCTTATTACGAGAGGTCAGAAACTGTTTTCCGTCCTGTCGTGATGTAATTCTTGCAGCACTTAGTCCCCCTTCCCCACCCTCCTTACATATATAATGCCAACGCCTTTTTACCTTCACTGACATTCCATTTTCAGATTAGTTTGTTTCAGTATGGCTGGATCCTTCCTTCAAACCATCACTCACCTTCATCCACCATCATCCAGCATCATCCACCATCATCCATTGCCCACCATCATCCATACACACTTAACTCTTAGCTTAGTGCGTTTTGTTTCAGTATGGCTGGATCCTTCCTTCAAACTATCACTCACCTTCATCCAGCATCATCCAGCATCATCCAGCATCATCCAGCATCATCCATTGCCCACCATCATCCATACACACTTAACTCTTAGCTTAGTGCGCTTTTTTTCAGTATGGCTGGATCCTTCCTTCAAACCATCGCTCATCTTCATCCACCATCATCCACCATCATCCATTGCCCACTATCATCCATACACACTTAACTCTTAGTGCGTTACTCTTAGTGCGTTTTGTTTCAGTATGGCTGGAGACTTCCTTCACACGAGACTGTTTTCTATAACGTGGAGTTCTACTACATACCTGATTTGATATTGACGTATCCTTTGTGTTGATAACCGCGCGCGGTATCTGTTTCTTAATAGAACGTTTTAAGAGCGCCCGCCACGTAGCTAATTCCCGCGGGCGGCAGGCGATGGTCGCGTGCAATGACCTGAATTTTGGCGCGATAACCATTCGACACCTCCCGTTTCCTACGCGATGAGGCGTCTTTTATTAGTTCAGTTTAACGTTTGACAGCACCCCGTATACGTGAAGCTTCAACCAGACAAAATGGCGGACCTACATGGAGCGGTGGACGACTACCTTACGTTTCCCGCTCGCGGTATACGCGATGCTTAATCTCTCTATTACTGAATCGGCGGTAACGCGAGAGGCCCGCGTTCCTAAGGTTAGCTCTTTGGATTTACGAAATCAGTAAAAGCACGTTAGATTGCAGTTGGCTGAGTATCAACTCTCAAAAGCGCAAGTGCACTGCCTAAATTCCCAAGAGTTTGTATATCTTAATCTTGGAAGATGAGTCCAAAGCTATCGTATCTTGCACGCACGTTTAATCGGAAACAATATATGATAATTGAGCTACTATTCCTTCCCTTTTATAGCTCACTCGATACACCTGTATCTCATCACTTCCTTGGGAGGCCAGAAACTCAAGGGTGGGGTGGCCGAGCCTCCTTACTAGCCACTGAGGGTCCCGCGACCTCGATCTTCCCCATTCCTACCCCTTCCCGTTTATATCTCATTCGATACACCTGTATCTCATCACTACCTTAGGAGGTCAGAAACTCAAAATTTGGCAGACCCTCCTTACTAGCGAGCTCAGAGGCTCCCAATCTTCCCCATTCCTACCCATTCCCTTTTATAGCTCACTCGATACACCTGTATCTCATCACTACCCTGGGAGGTCAGAAACTCAAAAGTTGGCAGACCCTCCTTACTAGCGAGCTCAGAGGCTCCCGCGACCTCGATCTTCCCCATTCCTACCCATTCCCTTTTATATCTCATTCGATACACCTGTATCACATCACTACCTTGGGAGGGCAGGACTTTACTAGAGTAGTTCCCAAGTTACTAGTTTGTTTCTCTTGACCTGCTCTTCAGCTATCCAGCAAGTTGTATCCGCACCAGTGAGCCTCTTATTTCCTATCGATGTGACCAGCCAAGCATCTTCAGTGCCTTCGTACGGGATCTCCAGAATCGTATGCCACTCATATGTGGCGTTCCGCTGCGCCTGACTTCCTCCCCGCTCTATCCAATGGGAAAACTGCATAGCGCGGCATCTGACAATCAGTCGAATCTGACCCGAGTTGCTCCACAACTGAAGAGTTGCAAGGCGTTTGAAGTCAGCGTGCAAGCCCCAAGATCTGAACCTGCAGGAGCGAGAGAATGCGCTAGTCAGCACAGTACTAATAGTATTCCCCCTTCTCGTGTTTCGGTTTCTATGGAAACCATCAACAGAGGTGCTTCCACTCTCTCAGTCTCCTCATTGGTCAGTGAATCTCGCATTGTCCCGAAATTCACAAGTTTCAGATCAAAACCCCTTGGTAAAAGGGATCAAAAGAATTCAGAAGGTAAATCGCGTTGCGTTGAATCACCCTGCATCCCTATCATTCCACGCTTTAGTCCTACAGTAAGACCTTCCACTGCCGCTAAGAACACAGAGAAGCCTACAACTGTCGGCAGGGGGCAAAAACCTAACACGCCGGGTAGAACAACGGCAGCAAAGCCTGCGCAACCAGTAATCCACGGCGGACAGAACAGAGATAGAGCCGATTGTTCCGCACCAGGATCAGTTGTTCGTAAGTACAGTTCGAACAAGCCCACTTTGAACACGTCCTCGATTGTCGGTAGTCGACCACCTTCACTTACGGTAAATGAGCACGCACAGTGGCAGACACCAGAAGGAGTAGGTGTTTCAGACCTTCAAGGCGCGTGCAGTCAAGTCACAGAGACAACCGCGCATAAACCGAGTGCGAGTACACACAGACTAATACCTAGTTCCGTGCACGAACAAACGACACATGCTGCTGTTCCAGATCGAGGAAGAATCGCTGACACATCGAATGGGCCAGAACCCAGTAAACCTTCATGCCACTCTCGAAACCCTCAAGTGGGCTCGAGCAACAACCTAGGGTGTACGGTTAACTGGACTTCGCTTGCATCTGCGTCGCTCTCCAATCCGGGAATCAGTGGGACTGGTTTCAACAATATAAGCAATGCCACTAAATACAGCGGCCAGGAAACGGGTGGTTTGCCGTCACGATCCCGCGCTCCCGTGGGGACTGAGTCCGTAAGTGGATATATGTAGAAGTGTGCGTCGTGATTACTCTGTTGAGATCCTTTCTCTTATGATAAGCCCTCTCTAAGACTTTGAATGAAATAAGCCTCCCCTCTATGCACCCCTCTCAAAAGTCAGTTTGTCGAAGTTGGAGGGTGTATTGCAGAACTGATAGGCTTTCAGTGCTAACGTTGTGCTTGTAGCATCTACCTAATACCACACGACGCGTGTGACAGAACGTTTGTCAAAACAATCGCTGGGTCAGTTGAAAACAATTAACAATCGGAATATTGTTACTTGTACAGGCCGAGAAACGTCCTAGATTGAGGGAGGGTAATTTACAGAGGAAATACGGCAGTTCTGTTCTTTTTTGGATGTTGAGTTTTGGCGATATTAACCAGGAGCTCGTCTCGGGTGTGTGGCTTTGTACAGGATAGGCCCAGTGGCTGATGACTGAAGGTCAGCCTTGAAACAGTGATTTTATATTATATTTTTAAAACGTACCGTATGGCGTAACTTTTTTGCGGAAAATTACTTTTGCGGTTTCTACCGATTGGTAACACACAATAGATCCCGTAGGTGTATAGAGTTACGCATCCTCAAAACAAGACATAACACAATCATCAACATCCAGAGAAATTGCTTACCGTGCTTGTGTCTTGATTGTATTTGAACCTGAGCTATCCGGCCTCGTACAGTTAAGGCAAGAATTCAGATATAGACTATGGTTGCTATGGAAACAGGACACTAACGCCACACGGCTGACACACCTTACTATAAGGCCAAAGTCGGAGTTGCGTAGTTGCATAGTTCAATGTTGGTTTTGAAGGATATCGTAGTCCCACTCCCCCGCAACCAGCGGGTATGGCAGACACAGCTCGAAAGTATACCGGCTCTGTTTTGTTTCGTAGCCTGGCAACGGTTCCGGCGAGCCCAGCAAGAAGAAACCAAGATCCAAACCTAAGGTACAGGAAGATGTTGACGTCAAAGAGATGGCTTTAAATAACAAGGTAAATCTAAGAACTCATTCGCGTTCAGTCTGGATTTACTAACCGAGATATTGCGAGTAATCCCAGCCTTCGCTTGAAGCGTAGTTTATTGCATGTTGTAAGAGGATACACCGACAAGAACACAACTTACACAAGGAAAAGGAATATATATCGATCATAATCTAAGGTCCTGTGTACAAGGAGGCCGGGTTTCGTTAGCGCTAGGGTTACCCGGGTTCAAGGGATTCCCCGGATCTCACCCGTTTTCTCTTTATTTCACGGCGTGTCTCAGTACAAGCAGGCGTGACAACTTATCCCGGCTGCCGGGTTTGTGTAGTGCTAGGGTTACGGCCCTAGCTGGACGCTTGGGAAACCCGGGTGGTAGGGGGATCTTTTACCCTTGTAAATGCTTTGCTGGGGATAACTCGCCTACCTGGGGCTACTCTGTTCAGTTGCGGCCGTGAGAGACCAAAAATCCAGGATTTGCACTCGGCAAATGACTTGGACTAAATTAAAATTAGTTCGTAACATAACAACCAACAACTATTGTAAAACAGGAACAAAGAGTACAAACGAAGACCACAGAACAAAAGCTCGGGGAAGAAACAACGTTTGTGACAAAATGCAGCAACTGACCGTCTAGTAACAGATAAAATGTTAAAATGTTCTACAATTGGTCTGGGATTTAATGGAGCCGAAATCAATTGCAGAATTGCACACATTTCAGGAAGCCTACTGACGATCGGTTACTGTTTTGATTTTGATTTTTAGGAAAGTTTTGTTTGTTTATCTGTACAATTGACATAACCTCCCAAGTAATGAAGAGTAAGGCGTCTACATATTGTCTTATTGAATTGTGCGCAAAAGTTCACTTGCATTCCTCGATGAATCAAGTCCCCATGTGATAACGGTTTCCTGTTCCTTCTCCCTCTGTTCCAGTTGGCCAAGGTGAACACAGTGACACTCGCCAACTGGCTGAAAGAGCACAGTGTGGCAATCAAGTCAAAAGACAAGAAGACCGACCTAATAGACAAGGTCCTGCGCTTTCTGAATATTGACAACCACGAAGGGTAGTTGAGCGACAAGGTTAGTCCTACCATACGTTACTGGGGATCAGCTTGGTTATGGAACACTGCTGTGTCGTATCATTAGTATAGAGACCTTTCTGATCTATCCGAGTTACATCTCTCTAGTCAATAGCCTAATACGCCGTCCCTCTTGGCTACTCACCCACTCCCACAGATACAGATACAGATCTATACAGTTCTGTCTGAGACGTTGAGTAGTGCCCTCAGTATACAGACCGGCCACACCACCCACATACGCGCGCGCATACATACCTTCAGTTTCGCCCTCTTTATGTTGATGAACGTTACGGATTTGATAGCATACGAAGCTCTGGGAAAGCAATGCAAACTACAGTGAACTGAAGCCAAGTTCCATTTTTTCTGTAAAGCCGATTAGAGTACAGTTTATTATGCAAAACACAGATTACGTTGTTTTCACATTGTTTTACAACCAGTTGCAAAGTTTCTTGTTACTTCAAATATCAATATTTTCCCTTGCCGTCTCAATCCTCCTGAAACTGAACACTATAACTCCGTTATCGTCCTGTCCCGATAAGAGAGGCCCTGTGAGTCCGAGAATTATAACAAGATTATTCCCAAAGTAACCGATTTATTGAGTTTTAAAATACAAAATCGTTAAATTAACCACCGCTAACTACAATTTTCCAATAATCTTTCAAATTTTTTAAATCCCGTGAAAAATAATCGTGTTGCTAGTAACAGTAACCTGAAACGGGCAAATTTCTAATCAGTCCTGAAAACGATATTTTACGTTCCACAAGTCTATAGAATGCTAAAACGAAACAAATGAACTGAACGGAAGTTCAGTGATTAAGCAAATTCTTCGAGGTTCATTGCATTTGTGGGCTGTACTAACAGTTTACTCTACAGGTCAATAATAATTCACTTCACAACACATTACTATAAGTCTTTCAATCGCTTTCTTAAACAGGCCATCCGACCAAGTAGTGTGCTGGGAAAGACAAGTTTAATATATTGGAGTTACTCAAATTAGTCGGCATTTCTGGCACATAGCTTATTTTATTGGATTTGGTAGACTTTGCGTGGGTATGTCATGCGCATAGGCAATCATGAGCGTGGTTGGTGCAGTCCGGCGGTAAGATCTCTGACTCCCAACCCGAAGGTCCCGGGTTCAATGCTCGGCCTTACCGGGGGTTGAATTTGTGCGACCTTCTTTCCGCCACACCGTCCGTGGACAGGGACGTCAGTTAAGCCGTTGGTCTAGTCTCCTGAAACATCATCAGCCAAGGGGACTTAAAAGAACCCACTCACTTGTCGAAAAGAGCAGGGTAGTGATCCCGGTGTTGTGGTTTAGGGCCACATGGAAGATTACTTAAGTGCAAATGTGTTACCCTCATTAAGACTCTCATTAAATAAAGTGCTTTATCTTTTTATCTAATCGCAAGTTTCGAGTGTAGTTTGGAACGAATATATACGCACGACTGCTAGTTTATTTCAAATAAGACGAGAACACTATGCGATTACCTGTTAATCACATAGTTGTGAAGATTTCTGTGTCTGCGAAGGGCTGTTTAAAAATAGTGTAGTTCGGGCTACAAGTGAATCGAGGTCGAAAGCACGCAGGTCAGCTTTCGCGCCATTACCTGAACTCAGGCGAGCGTGCGCGGCATGTTTCCCGCCACTTTGCTGTTCCTCCATTGGTTGGGAGTGCAACATCAGTATGATCACTATGTCGCGTATAGATATGTGGTGTAGATTTCATTCCTTACCCCCAACATTAACTTTTGAAAAGGGACATGAAGAGACAGTTTGATTTAATAACCAGATATCAGGTTGGGCCGTCAAGAACTCTGAAATAGTTTCAGATATCCTCGCGGCCGGCTGCACGCAGGCTACTCTGAAAGCGCACATACTTTCACACCTGCAGCCTCAATTATGTTACTTTTCAATTATGTTAGAAAGTTGTTGAAAAGTATTTCCAACCCTCTACCCTCTGTATTTTCACGTGCTGGCCCTAGCCTGTAAACAGGTCTTAATTTCTCCTTTACTTTCCCCTTTCCCCAGCCGGGGAGCCTGTTCGCAGGTTAGTCTGCCCTTACTCTGCCCTTACGCTTTCTTGGCATGTTTCAGTCTCCTGAAATCACGGACTATAATGCTTTTTATCAGTACCTTTTTAAAACACTAATATTAAATTTATTGAAAGCAATTCCATTATATTAATTACTAGTAAGTACAGCAAATTTCGCGATGCACGTTGTCAAATATGAAGACCCGGCTGTAATCCAGTTTGGCGGAGACAGCGACGATGATCAAAGATGTTATCCTAGTGGATTATAAGTGGATTATAGTGCCACCGTTAAGCTTTGCTATTTGCTTTGCCCTTCTCTTTTCGAACGGATAAAATTTCGGATGTTTGTGTCAGTGCCCGAAATTTTTAATGTCCAAAATATTTTGAAGCCGCTGGAGAAACAGCTTTAACACGGCGCCTTTTCATATTCTTCAACAGACTCTGCCTTATTATCTCGCGTATACAAACAGTAAAACAAAGTAAAATCCGCCTTCAATCTAGGGTTGAGAAAAAAGCCAACATGGCTTATCAGAGCCGGTGCTTAACTCCGGTTTCTGTAGCAAGAAGAGACTGAGTACTACTCCCCCCTGGATGGGACGCTATCGCTAGTCCATTGCAGGGTTACCCACAGCATGAAGCAACGGAGTATTACTACTCCCCCCTGTAGCAGGGTTACTCCCAGCATGAAGCAACTGAGTATTACTACTCCCCCCTGGATGGGATGCTAGTCCATTGAAGGTTTGACCCCCAACAACTTGCCAGATGCCCATTTATTCACCTGGGTGAAGATGACAAGGAAGAGGAATCCCTTGAAACACACATATCGTTTAGGAGATAACCTCTTGGGAGAATCTGACAGCCAAAA
>JANVCJ010070127.1:0-12727 GCA_026413505.1 Epizoanthus ramosus
TGTATCGATAAAACGTCTAGATTTGAAGTAACTGTTTCTGGTTTTCCTATTCTTCGTTTAAATTGTGTGTATGGACATGTTAGCTTCTTGTCAGACCTCACTGAACGCCGAATCGTGGTGTTTCCCGACAGCAGAGACCTATCACAGTTTCAGCAAATGAAGTCGCCATGTTGTGTTTCAGTGAAATCAAGCGCAATCTTTGATGTAAGTTGTTATTTTTTAGTGTCGATTTTGTCTTCTGTTTATTATTGTAAGCATTGTCTAACATTAATTTACCTACAGGTTCACCCAGTTGAGACAGAAGACGGAGAGGAGGCAAGGATTGCCGTTATTTGGAAATGGGAAGTGTTAGCGGGAATGTCTGCTTCTGCCACTTCAGTTTGCCCAATTGAAAAGCCTGCAGATGGCCTTGCAGTTATGCCGAGACTTGATATGAAGAAGGCTGCGTGCAACTGCAGTAAATTTCCGAACGTAGGAAACGTTATTCTGGATGCGTCCGGTGACGAGCATACGTTCACGATGACTCAAATGGTAGAGAATTTGTCTTTGTCTTTTGGAGCGAGTGTAGACTTGGACTTTAACAGTGACGAAGCTGAAGATGAGGACAGTGAAGCATCCGATCCAGATAATACAGATAATCCAGAAAGTGGCGCTCTGGCAGGCGCAGTCGACTTGGAAATCGAACTGTGCACTGAAGTCATGAGAATGAAAGGAAGCAGCTATCATGACCATTTTCAGAAAAGTTTGAAAACATGCAAGGAGAAGTTAGTTCAGAACAACCCCCCAAATGTTCGATTTATTCCTGAACCAACAAACAAGAGAGACGAGAATGCCATTGTGTTGCAAGCAGAACTGCCAGAAACTCTAAATGGAAACATTAAATGGCTGTCAATTGGATATGTTCCTGGGCCCAAAGTCCCAAAACTTACACGTGCAATAAGAAACAGTGAAGTTAAAGTTGTGACACTGAAGAATGTGTTTTATCAATACATTCATGCCATTCAGCAATTCAGGTATTTTCCTAGTGTGGCCGTCACAAAGGTTGGAAAATGGCCCAAGAACACTGCAAACTACGAATACAATGACAAGATTGAGTAAAATCCACACCACACAATCTCACATAAATTTATACTTATTTAATGTTGCTACTTGGAAGGGGGGGGGCTGTTTAATTTTAAAAATATTTGTTGTGTTGTGTGGTCAAGTAGCAAAAGATTAGATATGTACAATATGACAAAAATATCGAGCAAAACAGTTTTCCAAATATACGAGTTGTTGTTTTTTGCACAAAGAAATTTTAAAAATCCATATACTCGAGGATACCAGTACCATGTCCATGTAATGTTTTTTATTATAAGTATGGATGTGAATGTTTTATTGATAACCAAACCACTCAAAAACTGTAATATTGACATTGTATAGCAAAGAAATTTATTCATCACATGTGTAGTTTTAGTCAAATCATCTTTGGCAGGGCAAGGTATATACAAGTCCTTACAATTTGTGTGGAGTTAATGTAGAAATAAAATATATTTAAATGTATCAGAACTTGTGACTATTCAGTTTTATTTGAAGTCTTAACACTATATGGGCTGGCAACCATGTTTATGATTGACACTATTGTCTAAAACCCACTTTTTCCCCAAAATTTGATTTAGCTCAGAAGTATACATCTAGCTTTGCTATGATCAATATTTTACTTGAATTTGCTATTACCAAAAATACATGGACTAATTAACTAAATAATGTACTAATTATGGAGATTTGCCACCTCAGCCTTTCCAAAAAGAAAATTAGCCCAACCCAGATATGGCTCAAACTTGAAAAAGTGTCTCTTTAATTAAAATTGTGATAAGCTAGACTGCAATGCAGGTGAATGCTACTAGCTAATAAAAGGCGGGACAGGATTTGGAAGAATTTCTTCAGGTTTATGAAAAGCCTGTCGAATTGTCTTCTTGTGCCTCGCTGGAAGCATATTTCTGGCACAGACAAATATTGAGCTATCCTCCCTCTGGTTTACACGGAGTCTTCTTAGTCTCATTGGGTGATTTCGAAGAGGGGTATCATTGTCATACTCTGGACAGTCATCAAAGGATGGCAGGTCATCATCTCGAAACCTTTCATTCGAGGTGCAGTAATAAAAGGGTAGACCAGCATCAATCCTCTTGGTGAACTCTCTGTCATGAAAACAAGTGAAGTGATTTCAAAATATGCTCTGATATAACAATAACTGAATGTTTATAATATTTAATAAAGTTTCGAAATGTTAAAATGTAATAGACTTGACACATGATACAACATTTCCTTATATTATAAATCTCCTTGTTGAAGTAGCAAGCCAGTTGTGCTTTTTTGAACAAAAAACCTTTGTTTGCATTAATTAGAAGTCTTAGTATGAGTTAGCAATGTCAAAATCAGTCTTGCCTCATGTGTGTTTTTATCATTAATTTGGATTCGATCTTTAATATTTCTAAAAAGGCAAATTTTAATTATTAGTAAATATCGCTTTTCTTAACAATATCCAATATATGCTTATAATTATCCCTCCAACATGACCAAATCTTGTGGTCAGCTTTACAGGCAATGTTATTAATTTTCTTTAATTTACACATACCTAACATTATTTGGCCAGTAGCTCTTGAATTGCTTGAGGGTGAATGTGGGCCCAAGATCCCTATGAGTTATTGAATAGAATGTCTCCAGGTCATCTGTACCTCCTGCACGTGGATGCTCCTCATAACCAATCACATTGTTCTGGGAACGACGAAGTTCCTGGCTCTCAATATTTGATGTCACTTCGATAACAGTTTCTCTTGAAAACCCTCTAATATTTTCAACTGGTCTGTGATAGAATACATAAAAAACATCTATGTTACAACAGTAAATACATTTATCACAGGGAGGTTATGCAAAATTAAGCAGCTACAAAAGGGCAGGTATACATTATTTTTGTCACTGAAAGTCTTATGAATTGATAATCAACGCTGGGCTTATTGATGAACAGTCTGTAAATGAAAAAATCAGTAAAATAGAAAAATATGCCCATGAGTTAATGTCTAAAAAGTACTTTTCATTGAGCTTATATTCAGAGTATGTTTATATTGAGTGAACTGGGTGGGAAGCTATCCTGTGGAGAAAATTTTGGTTTTCAAATACTGGAAAAACTTGCACAGAGTATTGTAAACATTGAATATAATTTAGCAATAATTTACCTGTTTATGTCAATGGTAGAGAAGTCATAACACTCCCTGTGCCATGGCATCCATTCGTCAAGAATGAAGTTCAACATTTGATAGTTGTACTTGCATCTTGTAAGCTGGTTTAGTCCTCTTCCATCAGTTGCATCATGCCAACGTACCATGACCTCCACATGCTGCGCCTCCCTCTCATGGCCCTTTCTTCTTAATGAATTGACAACATGGTAAGACAGAAGCCTTTCAGCATCTACCAAGCTCTGTTTTCTCTTGCCTGTCAGGGCAGCATGTGTCAGACCACTCTGGCTGTCTTTGAGGACATCATCAAATGCCTCGTAGTTTAGGTTCTGATAACCACCATCACGGACATGTTTGGCCATTCGCTTGAAAGAGCAAACAAATTACCCACTGAGATTTTGAACTTTTTCTACATAAATGGGTAACATCAGGGCAATAGCATGTCAAAATTTCCCTTTTCTTTGGGGGGAGGGGGGGGGGGGGGGGGTCAGCTGAGTCTGCAAAATATTGGGGGCCCAACTGAGTTGATTGAGTGTCAGGGCCTTGTTTGATGGAAGTCACACTTAGCAAGTTATTGAAGCCCAACAACTCATTCTTGAATATTGCTATAACACTAAAGGTGCATGAGTAGAAGAATGTGGTATATTGCAATTACATGGCTACAACTTTTTTTTGGATTAAGCAATCCCCTGTAAACATTTACAAATGCAAAGCTGAAAATTGATGTTAACAATTGAAACATATTTGGAGCATTAAATTTCATGTATTTCAGTCAATAAATAAATAATTGCTGTACAAATTATGTCTAATCTACTTTTTTAAAATACATTAATGAATAAAATCATTAAATCAACAATCTTGTCAGAGACATTTTAAATGTTTTTGTATAGTGTGATTAGGGCCTTATTGCAGTTTTCCCTGTTAAAATATCTGTAAATTCAATAAAATCCTGTATATGTTGAGTGTAGGTTACATAACAGAACATACTCACCTGACTTGTATTTGTACAAGAGAAGAATTCCACACAGTACTCTACTAATCCAAATGGCATTCTTGTCATCGGCATTAGCGGACCAGAACCATCAGGTCGATCTACAGCAATGCACTGGGCATACTTGTACATCAGGTTATTTTTACCCAGTGCCTGCAGTCGGTTCATAGCTTTCAATGACATTGTGGCAAAGTCTGCTGGGTTGCTGTCAATCCCAGCATTCTTGGCAACTGACAAATACATTTTATCCAACAAACTGTTCCTCTCCTCTTTTTGCAACTTCTCCATCAGCATATCTATAACTTTCATCTTATCACCAACCTTGCATACCACTGCATCCATTACCCTATCAGACAATTCACCCAAATGCTCGATACCTTGCATTACTGCCTCCTCCAATTCAAATCTACTCATCATTTTCATCCTTTTCATAACATCTTCTGATAACCTGTGTTCCTCTTTCTTCTCATCATCCTTTTCACAGACATCCTCTTGCACAGTACCCTCCAAATATCCATCTACTGTCAGTCCAAAATTTTCCTCTGCTGCCTCCACACTCTTAAACAACCTTTTCAATGCAAATGTTTGCTTTCTCACAGCAGAATCTATAAACAAAGTAAAATAAGAATATAAGATCTAAAACAGTAGGCAGGTTGCAAAATTAAGGGGGTAAAGCCAGCCAAAGCCGGTTATTTCGGCTGTGGGCTGGTAAACATGTCTCATAAATACAGTTAGCAAGCCCAAGAGGGTCAGTTAAAGCCCAAGAAGAACATTTCACAAAAATTCTGAATCAATGTTAATGTTTGGTCTGTTTTGATGAGGACACTGCGTTAACATTAGTTCAGTCACTAGAAGGATTTATGTTTATAATTAACTGTATTATTTATTGTTCTTGTTTCTTGACCTGGGCTGGTCACTTTATTGTCAGGCCAGCTAAAAAAATTCTGGGCCAGTTAAATAAATCCAAATGGGCCAGTTGAAAAAATTCTTAATTTCACACCCTGGTATTAGCCAAAGGATTTAAATAGTTTGGTGACTTAACTTCAGAATACCCAGCAACTTGCCAGGATAATTCTTTATATTTTCCTTTCAATAGAGAAATAAGACTATGCAGTAACTTACAAAACAATATTTGTAATACTGACTGATATGGTATTCTGCACTTTATACACCCGATTTTTGCCACTGCTTTGCATTTTCAAAAAGTTGTATATTTGATCCCACAGGAAAAGTGTAGCAAGTCTATCATGTTCAGCACAAACTAAAGAATACCTTGGTGGTTCTGACCCACCACTAAATTATGTCTACTAATGTACTGTGCACAGACGTCTATACCACTAAGGCACTATGTGAAATATTCACACAGAATAGAATTATCTAAGTTGATGAGTATAATTTCTGAACATGTTTCCATCTTCAATAGTTTTGGCAAAGTTGCAAACTAATTAGTCTAATGAATAATGATCTGAAAGCAAATTTTAATAGACATACAATGGTTATTAATAATGCAATTGAATGTTGAGTTATTAATATTGTCCCTATGAAATAAACTATAATTTTCGTCAAATAGAATAATCTTACAATAGACTACTAACCTGATCTCAACAAGGATACTTGGGAATTTTCTTTAATATAAATAGTCATCTTGTTCCAGTATGGATTTTGTCCCCCAAATCCAGGCCAATCAACTATTGTTGAGTCGCTAAACAGCACGACTTACTCTACCAGTGCCCGACTCTCTTGAGGCTGCCACGCAGTTGCTCTCTGTTTGGCAGGATTCGGTGAGAATCGCAACTTTTGTAGAGGCAAAGATATTTTTCTCACCCTTCTCGAGATGGGGACATTTTTACCGGCCTGTCATATTAAAATTACGAACACAAAATTAAATACTGACAAAAGATCAAAGCTAAAGTGTGGAGGCCATTGTTCAAGACAATAAATTACAGCATCACTAACCTTTGAAATCTGAGTAAACGTGAGTGACTTTCTTGACTTCGGAGACGTCTTGTTTTCATTTTGCCGAAGTTTCTTTTCTGAGGGCTTGTTTGGCGTTGTCCCACTCGAAATATGGCGTCTTTTTTGTTCATACTCAGAATCACTATCCATTGCCCCTACAAAGAGTCCTATCAGGCACTTCATCGAGGCGTGATAATGTCTGACTGTCTCCCGTTGGGATGGCCTGCAATTTGACCAATCTCCATTGATAGGATACATCCATCGCTCTTTGTGAGAGAAGATTACATCGAACGGAATGCCCTTCTTCCTATGACAAAAGTCGAGATGGCACGATTTGCACCTCTTGGCACCTTCTACGAGAAACATCAACTCAAATGGTGTATGTCTGAGTACCGCGGCAAAGGCCCCGAAGAGGTTGCTGTTTCCGCAGATGCACTCGAGCTTGGCTGTGCCTTGCCCCTTGCAGGTCGATAGCCATATTTTTTCTTTCCACCCTTCTTTCCTGCCGTTGCTTTCTGAACATCGTGCTCCGCAAGAGCCGTTCTATTACGGTCTTTACTTGATTTCCTTCTGACAAAATTTTTAGATGGTCTGTCAGAATTGCTTTGAAGGCGGTTACTGCTAGGGAGTGCTTGCAGATTTTATCGTACTTATACCTTCCACAAACACAAGTTGCATGATCCTTGTAAACAGAGACTTGCACTGTTCCATTGTTGGCCCCTGTACTTGCGACTTCAAATTGAACTACTCCTTCGGTTTGCAGACTTGCTTTTCTCTGGATAGCAGTGGGATGGTTTAGGAGAGTAAGAATTTCTTTTTCCAACGTTTTCGCACTTTCGTTTGAATAGCCATGACAATCAACCAGTTCTGTTACAATGTCATCTTCTAAGGGCCTGAATTCCGCCGAGTCAAGAACAATTTGTTCCAGCACCGGCCACAGCACATCTTTCTGTTTGTAAACATCTTGTACGGAAAGCTTTTGAACCCCCAGAACGTACGTTTCCCTCATTTTTGGCGTCCACTCGAACCAGATATCTGCTGGCACTTGCAAATAACTTGCATGGTCAGCCAGGATGTAATCATCACTCAGCCCAGCAATTGCTGAGTGTAGCTCTTCCATCTGGTGGGCATGCACAACCTCGAACACATTCTTCGTAAACTGTAACTTGTTCAGCTGTAAAACACAAGGATTTCCCTTTAGGTACGTTTCTTTGGCAGATCGCATGACATTATTCGTGGATTCTGAATTATTGGTATAACAACGCACTGGTTTGCCGTTGTCTCTCGTCACCATTCCAGCCTCACTGCGAACACTTGCCACCATGTGGCTAGCCATCATCTCGAACCGTTCGTTGAGATACGACCAAAACTTATGCCTAAACGTCTCGTCTCTCCTCTTGAGCACCTCCCTCTCCCTTTCTTCAATCGACGTCTTTGCAGAGTCCAAGCGTTTCTGCAAATCCTCCGGGTCAGCTGCATCTAGGATGCCGTCCTCTTTTTCAGGAACCCCGAAGACGCGTTGTAGGAAAAAACGTGGTTCCTTTGTTTCCCGAATCCCAAGAGCTCGCAGCTTCTCTTTACAGTTTGTTTCAAAGTGTTTGAAACAACGTAAGCTTCTTGTGTTCTTGAGCTCGTCTTCAAAGGCTCTAGAAAGGGCTTCCTCACCATCAGTAATAAAACCTTTCGTTTTTCACAGCCCCTTGCATTTTGCAGCACACGTTGCTGCCAAAGTTTTGTAGGCTTCACGAGTCTTCTTGTGGTGGATTATGGTAGGGCCTAAAAAAACAGGACTCTCTTTTGTCCTTGTAGATTTTAAAAGAAGGTGCTTGTACACCACAGGAGTGACCTCAAATCGTCCCATTTTGAACGTTGGGTCTACACAAAACGGGTAAGACATCAGATATGAAGTTGTGTACTTCGACAGGTCAGAGCACATGGTGTAAGTCCCAAATACCCATCGATCTTCAGGAAAGTCGGAGTGGTGTAGAAGTAGGTCACCCTTGTCGCGTGCATACTTCAATAGCTCTTCGACGTCGGCCTCTGTGTCAGTGCTACTTATCCTGGACTTGGCGCTATAAATCTGCTGTTTCCTGCATGGTAGTTCAGAGACGGAGGAAGCACCAAAAGCGCCACCAGCCTTCTTTCTCAGGTCGTCATAAACCCCGTGAGAACCCTTCTTGATTACGTTATCTTTTATCGATGAGAGCATGCTCTTCTTAAGTGGATAGAATGGTTTAGGGTTTGTGGATCGGCTGTTACCGTGCCTCTGTATCTCCAGATCTTCAACGCATCCATCTTTGTTGCTGACATGGTACTGAAGTAGGCAAACATTGTTAACTGAGTTTCCTTTAACGTGCTAGAGCTGGGGCAGATTTGTTCGTCCTGGAATTCTGAACCAAATGATAGGCATCCTTGGAAGGTAGGGGGACTTTTTTCTTCTCCAACAACGACCACAAACCGTCGCGCCATTCAATTGTCCACACAGCACAACACAGGACGCCGCTGTAAACGCCATTCATATCGGCTTTAATATCTTCCCATTTTCAAAGGTCGATCAGAAAGGAAGCGTTTTCTCTAACCTTTAAAGGTTGACGGGTGCATTTAGTAAAAGTCAGGCTGTGTTCTGTTATGATCTCTATGGCTTGATCAACTGTGTACCTCTCGGGTCGTCCTTTTTCGAATAACGGCATCTGTTCGTCGCCATTAGTATATATATTTTCTCCGTTGCCGTCCAATATTCTCTAAGAATTGTACCAGGTAACCAGCCTGCGCGCGCCTCAGGCATTGCAATGGATTACAAATTAATAAAAAAGAAAAAAAAATTATTGATTTTCTTTTTCTAACCGCATGTCTTCGAGCAGAATCACTTCTATCCTCAATCACTTTAAGCTGATCTCAAATTCTATCTATAACTTGCTTTTCAGTCGTGTAATAAATACATCATTAGCCTCGCTTTTAAGCCCTCTGTCTTTTCTGTTTGAACTTTGCTTCGCTCAGTCTGTACTGACAAGCCCCTGACCAATATTCTCTTTTATTATATAAACAATAATGAAATACCTGGTGAGCTTTCGCGCGAAAACATCATATCTTCACACGTGGAAATAACACTGTTGCTATGACTACAAAATACATTGCGCCTTTCTCAGCTAAAAAAAATATTTTTAAGTGAAATAGTTTGGTATTTCATTGGTGTTTATATAATAAACAGAACATTACATTGCCCCTTGGAGATACGAAATTTCTGTTCTCGTGTTGGAAAATATTTCACTCGTTCGCTGCGCTCGCTCGTGAAATATTTTTCAACACTCGAAGAGAAATTTCGTATCTGTGCGCGGCCATGTAATATCCTCTATTTATGATCCATTAAATATTTTTGTGCGCGCGCGATTGGCCTAAACACGTCACGTGACCGAATATGCCCTAGCTATAACTGGGGAATATCCGTGAATATGCCCTGGGCGATATTCCCCAGTTTCCAAAATTTGTGACTTGTGTTGTTTCTTTTTAAGCTGAAATAAATTGTTCAGTCGCATAGAACATTTTAAATAAAATGGAAATATTTTGAACGCCTAAATAGTTGCTAAGACGTTAAAAAAGTTTTCAGAAAAAGGTCTCCAAAGTTGAACGGCCTTGTTTGTATTCGCGTCTCGGAACAGATAATGTCTGCGGACAAATATCCGAGCATATTTTTGCGCCAAATGGAGGCTATTGTTTATATAAGACGTACTGAAGCGATTTAGTAACGTGTTTTACAGCGCAATTTATTAAATAGCTGCCCTCTTAAAATTTAACAGTAGCCTTAAGTTGGACAGTCCACCTTTCAAACCCAATATCAATCCTTCTTTTCTGAAAAACTATATTAAGGGGCACACTCTGCCAGTAGGTGACAACTTGCAATTTCCCTGAGGGTGCCCGCTTATAAGCCGGCGATCTTAATCTTCACTTACTTGTAATTTTTCACTGGCCGAGTGTTGTCGAGCATCTTCGTGGATGGTGTCTTTCGGTTCATATTCTGCCATGCCACTGCAAAATAAATGAATAAATAAATAAATAAGTGAATACACGCCAAGAAAGTTGATAGCTTACAGTTTCATTTGAAAAGTTTTATTCATTTTCTGCCATGCCACTGCAAAATAAATTATCGTAAAATAACTAATAAATACACACCAAGAAAAGCTGGTGTTCTTATTCTGAACTTACTTATCTTCTAAACTGGCTGGTTCTTTAGAAACATCGTCATTGATAGTTTCATTTGGACAGTTTGGTTCATTTTTTGCCATGCCACTGCAAAATTCATCGACTTAAAATAACTAATAAATCCTATAAATAAACACTAAGAAGAAAGATAAATCTGATTGTAGGAATGGTAAGAAACTGTATAAAAAATGCGCGTTTTAAATAAATTTACGGGAATGTCTGTGAAGATGCTACAGTGGAATACTCATTTTTCTGGATCGAAAAATCGAGGGTAGAAATGTAGTGTTTTACTAAAGGAAAGGAAAGGGAACGACTTTTTGTTCTTTTTTTTTAGGGTTCGAGACATCGGGATTCAAATTTCCATTTGGTATTTCATGCTGAATAATTTCTTTATAGCTGGTATACAGGCAAAATAACTTTTTACAGAAGAATTAAATACTCACTCTTCAATGATCAAGAATGATTGCATGGCACTGCCCTTTACTCCACTTTGCGCGAGCCTTTTCCAAACCCAGGTGGACATATTTCTCTGTGCAGCAATGTCTTTCCCACTAAACACCTTAAGCAAACCTTGGCCATTTCCGCCAAGATCTGGTGTTATCGGGTGGGTGTCAACAATGAAAAGCCTCCCCGATCGACAGCCAATTACAAATATATATATACCACAGGTATAAATCGCGACTTTTGCAGTGTTGGCTTCAGCGAGATTCTTTAAGGCTTTGCTGAAACAACCCCTTCCTTTCCTGGTAAAAACTTTAGACGAGACGACGATTTCTTCAAGCAAATCGAATGATGCTTTAACAATATTTGCATCACTCAATATTGTGTATGCCTCTTGCACGTCGTACATTCGGTTGATATCTCTGTGGCAGGACAGACAGGAAAGAGCAGCTGTTTGTTGCATCTCCTGAGATCGCATCTGACATGGGAATGACACCCTCTGCAACAAGATGATCATGTTGCTCAACTGGAGTGATTTGGCTTAACGCAAGTGGTATATCTCTACAGGCCAGACCTTCTCTTTGATTGAACATTTCTGCTAAACAAGAGGCTTTGGGTCGCTTTGAGAAATCAAAAGCTGTATAATTTTCAAAAACCTGTTCTAATGTTAACCACGTAGTCGCTTATAAACGGCTGAATTTGTCAGAAAACGTTGGCAACTGCTTGCTGGTCAACAGTCTGGCTACCTCTTTCTTGCAAGTTTCGTATTTCTTTGTGTGCAGTTTCTCAAGTTCAACTTGATAAGGATGTAGCAGGTCAGGATTAAGGAGCATGAACAGAACCATACCATAGGACCAGACATCACACGCTTTTAGTTCCTCCAGAGACAACGAGGTATGCGGAGTTTCCTCGGTTGAAAACAATTCTGGAGCCATGTAAACCACTGTTCCTCTATCAATGTTAGTGGTTTGCGTCGAGCAAACTGTGGCAGTTTGGATCATATCAGCCCTGCTCTCGCCAAAGTCAACAAATTTACAAATTACTGGCTCTGTCTCCCACGCTTCCCTTACAGCTTTCTGTTCAACCGTATCGCAATACATCTGGTTGGAAACAAGGATATTACCTGGCTTTAGGTCCCGGTACACAATGTTCTTGCTGTGAAGATACTCGAGACCTCGAGCAGTATCTTTCGCGATCTTGAGAAACAATGGGGAGAAAGAATCCGTTAGTCGAGTTTTAGAAGAGAGGTACGAAGACACGTCCTTCAAGTCCGAATGGAGAGAAGTCGAAGAAAACGTGTTCAAGCATCATTGCCGCTGGTGATTCACAGACTGCATGGATTTGTACGATGCGTCTGTCATTCAACAAATGAAGAATTCTTGCTTCTTTACGGAGGTTACTTTCATGCTGGTCAAGGAGCTTTTTCACAACGACGGTTTTGCCATGAAATTTTGCAGTCATGACCGAGCCAAAGCCGCCGCTTCCAATCACCTCCTTGTCTGTCAGCTCGTTCCATTGAAATTTTTGTAAAGAGCTAGGAATAAATACTTTTGGCCGGTTTTAGCTTCGCTTAGAGTCGAAGCTAGGCAGAGGAAAAGACATTTTCCTTGTTTAACAATCACATAGTGCTAGATTTCCAAATGAACACCGAACGCTTGTAATATTTCTAACTGGAATCGTCGCGCACGTGGTAAACTGAAATCTGAGAATTCCAATCCTGATTACTATAGTCGGAAGCAAAGGAGGATGTAACTTTGTTGAATACATTACGCTCCAGTGCCACAAAACAATCACCGTTTTCAAAGAAGTGATAGAGGTTTTGACCCTTTGACCAGTTAAACCTGTAAAAGTGGATAACTTTTGTTATGGAAATGATATAGAACCTAGCAGAACCTCTCTCTGTTGACCGTTAGTGGCCGTTAAAATTCGC
>JANVCJ010070138.1:0-12725 GCA_026413505.1 Epizoanthus ramosus
GGGATCAATTGACAAGGAGGTAGGGGGACTCGGGAGGAGGTAAGGGGGATTGGCAAGGAGGTAAGGGATCAATTGACAAGGAGGTAGGGGGACTGGGGAGGAGGTAAGGGGGATTGGCAAGGAGGTAAGGGGGACCGGCAAAGAGGTAGGGGTGGTTGGCACTGTCATCAGGAGTTCGTGCTCTTTTGTCATTCTCACAAATTTCACTTTCAGTTGTTAAAACAAGATCGGTCTGGTCCAGTTGTTTCTGAATAGCACTCTGCTTTTGATCCACTTCTTTTCCTACTCAATAATAAATAAAATATTAAACAAAAATTGAGTATATATTAGTACCTGACTGTGTCTGTGCCTGTGTCACATTCGTGTGTATGTATATGCAAATGTGAAAGTCCCTTCTCTCATATCTGCTAAGTACTGTAAAATACTGACATAAATATTTAGAGCAGTTGCACAGTGTGGAATCTCATGGTTCCTCTTTTCTTTTCAGCCAAAGAGAATGGTTGGAGCTCATGGTCTCTCTATGGTCCATGCAGTATTAATTGTGAGAAGTTTCGTCAGAGGTTTTGTACATCCAGTTCTTTCAGTTCATTTTGTCCTGGGGCTGATGAATATGGAGTCCAGACACAATTTGTCAAGTGTACCAAGGATGAGTGCTATGGTATGTTATATAGCATGTTAAAAATAAATGAGGTATTTATGTGTAAATGTTGTGGCGTTATAATTGACAGCTCGTTTTGACCTCATCCATCCTTCAGGCCAGCATCATTACTTTTTATGAACTATACCACTTATAGAGTTCATATTTCATGGGTGTGAAGATACAGAAAATATGCTTCTCAGATTTGAAATATACACAGAGCACAAAAGTTTCTAAATATGTATTTCTGGCAACACCCTTTCTACTAACAAACACTGTCAAAGCTTTCCAAGAATTTATATCCAAAGATATACTGAATTGTTTCACAGATTTTATTAGAATTTTTCCAATTTGTTCAAAAGATTTTCCAAATATTTTTTAGGGTTTCCAAAAATTGTCTGAATACAGACGTTTTCTTAAGGTTTTCCCAATATTTCCAAACAGTCACTGAACCACATAAATATTATAATAAAAGCAATTGTAGTTATGGATTTTATCTTCTCATGGCAAGAACGATGCAAGATATTCTTGTCACTCAAAGATAAAATCTGTGCCTTTTCACTACTGCATAATATTCTGTACAAAATAATCATTAATAAATTAATAAAAACAGTATATATAATCTACGGAATTTCTGCTACCATATAGCCATCATAAATTGAACCAGGATGATGTGGTAAATTGAAGGAGACTATGTATTTGCTACATAATTTGGGGAGATATTCAGCGGTAAAGTGCAGGTTTGTACTCTTGAATGTAAACATTGGTTTGCACTGCTCCTGGAAATCCTGGAAAACTCCTGGAATTTGATAATTTCTTTCCAGGGCCCTGGAAAGCTCCTGAAAAATTGAGTGTTTTCTATGTACTCCTGGAATTCTCCTGGAATTTTGTGGAGAATAATTTTGTACTAAATAACCTACAGCATGCCAAGGCTTCAGATTCGCAATTTATTTTTATGTAGACAAAATTACAAGAAGTTTTCTAAGGATTGTTGTTCCTGTTTCTCTACGAAGTAAATCTTAAGAAGGTTGAGAAACCTGGCTATTTTTATAGCAGAGTGGCTGCTCAGACTTGTCTGATGCCCCTGATTATGAAGTCAAGCCCCCCACTTTATTTTGTTTGACATGTGTAGTGAAGAGGCGCCATTTTGAAATTTGATGCATAGCATTTTTTTGATAGGGGTTGGTCCTGGAAAAATGCTCTAACTACCCTGGAAAACTCCTGGAATTTTGTGATCACTAATCAGTACGAACCATGTGTAAAGATGATCATGTCATGTACATGTCTTTTGTCAGACCACCCCATTGTATGGTTTAACTAGGTTTAAAAGAGCATTGAAATAAAATGGAAAAACTAGTTGCTATGGATAACCAGAGACAACCTGTTTTAAGCATTTATTTAATACTTATGTCATCAGGAGTTTATAACTTCATGGCATACATTTTGGGCAGTTCTCCTTTCCCCCCATTCATGTATCCTTCCACTTTCAAATCCTCAGCCCCTGTTGATGGTCACTGGGGACGGTGGTCTAAGTGGGGCAATTGTGATAAAAGCTGTGGTTTCGGTACACACACCAGAACAAGGCAATGCCATGACCCACCCCCCAGGAATGGAGGAGCCAAGTGTCCAGGTGACAGTACGCAGAGTGGACGATGTAAACTAAAATCTTGTGGCCTTGGTGAGTATGTTGGAGATGTCTGTCTCCAAAGCTCTGTGACGGTAGTGTTCAGTAGCAGTTATAGTTACCACTACTCTTCTGTTAAAGATCCAAAAGTCAACTTTCTTACCTTGGGATTCTAATATACCAATCTCCAGCCATCTGTTTGCCTTATTAGTAATTCCAGAATAGGGACAGGAAATGTTACTATACAAATCAAGGGCCTTGCAAAATTTCAGGCCATACTCTTGGTAGTTTTTAAAACAAGTCTCTCTTTTGTACATGGATGTTTCTTCTTCTCTTATATTTTTCACCAGGATTGAGTGTCAGACTTGTATTTTGAAACAAGTCTCGGATTTCACTATATATTTGATCCCCTTCAGAATGTATGCTTATGAACAAACAAGATTTTTAAAAGTCTGCACTGATTTGCACTGCCAAGCATCCCATAATACCTCTTATCCAAGGTAACTACTATAGTGTATACAATCAATATTGTTTTCCTTCATTCAGCACCCACTGTCCCTCAAATAAGTGCCCTCTCTCAAATAAATACCCCCTCAAATAAGTCCCCTCCCTCAAACAAGTACCCCCTCAAATAAACACCTTACCTCAAACAAATACCCCCTCAAATAAGTGCCCTACTTCAAACAAATACCCCCTCAAATAAGTGCCCTACCTCAAACAAATAGCCCCTCAAATAAGTGCCCTCCCTCAAACAAGGACCCCCTCAAATAAGCAACTTCCCTCAAACAAGTACTCAAACAAGTACCTTCCCTCAAACAAGTACCCCCTCAAATAAGCACCTTCCCTCAAACAAATACCCCCTCAAATAAGCACTTTCCATCAAACAAGTACCCCCTATAAACTGAACTTTTCTCTGAACTGGACTGAAGAAGCTTCTTGGACGTGATTTTATTTTTTTAATTTAAATCAAACAAACTACGAGGTAGACGAAAACAAAACAACTTGTTAGAAACTATCAACATGCATATTTTAGGAAATATGGCATATTAGAAAATAATAATAATCATAATAATAATAATAATAATAATAATAACCTTCGTTTTAACACTTATGGGTCATGTATAAATAAAAGAGAAGAATTAATACATGCTATTATATATCCAATAATTTATTTATTTATTTATAATCGATATTTATACAGGCTTGTCCAATTTAGCCGAGCTACTCTGTTTAAATGGAGGCCTGTTAAAATAAACATAAACATAAGGTTCACATATATGCATACATATCTTTATTCTCCTTCAAAAGGCTTCCTGCCAACACTATATTGAAGTAATGTTATGTTAGTTATTTGTCTAAATGGCACAACACAATATATTGTTAGGACCTGACGACTGTGAGTTTGATCATGACGGCATGTGCCATTGGACCAATGATCCTACCAACTCTGAGAAGTTTGACTGGATCCGACGGAGTGGCAACACACCTAGCGGCTCTACAGGTCCTTCAGCAGATCACACCAGCGGGTCAGGTGATTTGGATAATTGGTTATTCACAACAAATAATTATTTCCTGTGCTTCCATTCTTTCTTAACTGTTTTGCAAATTTCTGAGAGTCAATGAGGGCACACGTGAGTCGATGAGAGCATATGAGAGTTGATGAGAGCACGTGAGAGTCGATGAGAGCACGTGAGAGTCGATGAGAGCACACGAGAGTCGATGAGAGAAAACGAGAGTCGATGAGAGCAATTCTTTTTTTCTGGTTCTTAAACAGGTTCTTATTTTCTAAAGAAAAAATTGTTCACTGCTGGTGGACGCAACTTATTTATTTTTATTAATAATATGGATGTGAGTGTTTTACTAAGAACTAAACATACGACACTACATCCAGGTCCCGAGTGGCATATGAACGGTTGAACGGTTGTTTATTTCCACATGATAAATTACAATAAATTACAAAATGCGAGAAATAAGGTGGAGAGTGCAGGATTTACAACCCTGGGGGGTTAGACAAAGAATCCTTCACCCTGTTACATTTTTAAATTAAAAAGCTAGAATGATGGTAGAATGACGGATTCTATTTACAATAATTATTAGAGACAGCTGATGCACATATTTACATTTACGTGAGCTCGTAACAAAAGTTTTCAAAAAAGAAGTGTACTACGTACAGAGAAGGATCTATCGTGGATGTATTTAAATAACTATTGGGTAAGGAGAAATTTTTTATAAGTCTTCCTAAATACCTTGATGGATGGGCTAGTTTTAATTTCAAGAGGTATTTCATTCCAAGTTTTTACTGCAGAATATTTTGCTCCAAATATGCGTATATTTGCTCCAAATATACGTAGCCCTTGACATTGCCATGGCAACTGCATTTTAGATGACCGCTTTTGGTAAATTAAAAAATAAAGATACATTTATAATTTATATGTAATTTAACTGGTTTCTCTCTGTGAAATAATAGATCCAGCTGACCTAAAACCATTTCCACAAAAGTACAATTTTTATAAATGTGGTTACTACCTGCAATACACAATACCATAGTTTGCTCTATCTTGTTGAACTAACTTAGTAAGCCTGAGTTAAACAGTAGATGGGAAATGCAGACAACATCAGGTAAATTTACCAATGTACAAGAGTTTACATACCTGTTATTGCTTCAAAATTGAGGGTCTGTTGCTGTAAGATACAAAAAACAAATTCTTAATTGTTAACAATGACCTGTATCTCATTACGGACAAGCTATCATACAGTATATTCTACCTTTTATCCTATGTCACTACATTAATCTCACACTCCTAATGAGGTTGCAGGTTGAAAGATCTTGAAACTGAGACACAAACAAGCTCAAACGTGTTGGGAAACGATATATATTGAAAATAGGCCTGTATTTCGTTTACACTATAGAGAAAGACAAATTCCAATAATTGTCACTATTTACCTTACCAGATGAAAATTAAAGCGACAAATATACAGTAGTAACTAATTATCTCAAATTCTTGAAGGGAAACAAAAAATGATCGACTAATATTGGGAGACTAATACTGGTAAACTATTTTTTTTTAAATATATTTATTTATGAATGAAATAGGAAATGTAATCAGTGATGCCTTTGAAATTGTAGACAATAACATTTTAAAAATGGAACTTGTGGCATAGTCCGTGAACTGTATGGCATTTGCAATAAAACTAATTGATTAGCATTTCCAGTTTCGTGCCACTGGTTTTCACATTAATCAGTCATTTTTAACATTTGACTTTTGAGATAAAAAAGGTAAATATAGGTTAAGGGAAAGGGTAATTGATAGATAATATATTGTAGCGGGTTAGCAAGATAAGCAAGTTGGAGCTGAGCCATTTTGAAATTACTGATAAGCTCTGGGTCAAATCAAGGAAATGGGTTTCTGTCCGACACAGAAACAGAATCAAAATAAGCGAGGTCAAGATACTGGGGGGCCACAATGAATACATTAAAACATTAACTCAACATATTGATACCTAATATTATAAACTGTGCTTCAAATGATGCTGATGGATGTTGTAAAGTATACCTTATTCTTCTTCTCTGCCAACTCTTCTTCTCTTTTCTGCTGTGCTCGGAAAAAAGGAAATATATTAGACTGGGACAATAAATAAATTAGTCTCTTATAATTTTATAGTTTTTATATTATCTGTTATATTTTAGTCATCTGAGACTTACACTGTGCCATTTTATGAAGATGGTGAAACATACATTGAAATTATTATTAACAATGATAGAAAACTCTATCCTGAAACTGTGTACAACTTACTATAAATTCATAGAATAATCAACAAACACTTGTCGGAGTTTGACCTACATGTAGGGGAAGCCATACAATAAAACTATAGAACTATAAAACTAGATAAAAATTATTTAAATAATGAAAACTAAAAAAAAAATGAAGACAGTGGCTAGGCCAAGTTAATTCATCAATTAAAATAATGTTTAAAAAGGTAAGTTTTAAGATTACACTTAAATTGATTTGATGAAAGAGACATTTTGGAGTGTGGGAGCCTGTTCCAAAGTTCTGGACCACCAACACTGACCTCGCCAAATGTTTTGGTAGAGGATCTTTGGATCTTGGGATCTTGTAGACAGATGAGTCACTTGAGTGCAGATATCTTACGTTGGTCACCACTGGGGGAACTTGAAGTGTATTGTATTGTCTTGTATTTGTATTAATATTGATTGTCTGACATTATATATCACATAAAACAAAATAAATTCAAACACAATACCAAATGCAACACACTTGTAATTACGTGGTTATGAGGATGTTACCTTATTCTTCTGTTCTGTTAATTGTTCCTCTTTTTTCTGTTGTTCTCTCTCTTTTCGCACTCTGTCATTCCTCTCTTTTTGTTCAAGTCGCATTTCCTTCCTAGAAAAGTGAATGCATTGTTTTTGGGGTCAGTGACGGTCTATATACATGAACAGAACTTTTCCAGTACCAGTATTAGATTTTGTGCTATTTTTCTGATTAGGTACAGTAATGGAATGGAATCCAAACAAGGCTTGACTAGAGGTAATGGCACATTAGACTACAACATTTCTAGTAGTTGATAGATTCATGCACGTTATTGGTAATCAAATTTCATCTGGTTCTCCTTCGTCCATTATCATAACAACGTTATTTACCGATTTACCGTTATTATATTAGCATTATGAAATTGGCAACATCAGTCTAGCACAGGAACTGGAACGTTTCATTTTTTACCATTTACAATTTAATATACAATTATATAATGTCTATACTACTCAGATGCATTGTGCCATATATGCAAATATTTTCACTCGTTTACACAATCATTGCCATAAATGCAGCCATTTCTGTCCTTCACATTTCGGACTTATGAATAGCTGTAGTGAAGGTCAGTTCAACACTAATAGGTGTAGCACCATCAAAATGTTTTGATCAGTGCCATTGTTCAACTTAATCTTATATACGTTAAATAATTAAACAAGAATAGTATACACTACAATACTGTTCACTGATGGACAAAAAATGAATGGTCGAAGATTGTGTTAGCTGAAAATTTGTTTTAACAACAAAATGCGCCATAAATTGTTACGATGAGAGAACGTCTACTGCAAAGCATTTGATGTCTCCAGCTCCATTTGATGTAATCAGCGAATCAGAATCTCACACCACATGTGACTCATTTACATAGCCTACCTTAATGAGGCAATCCTGAATACCTTCTCTTCAAGGTAATTGAAGAAAGAAACGCTGGCTGTCACTTCATTGCACAAAGCAACCAAAACCTGAAATCAGAATCAATTGTCATAACAAGAAGCACTAGCTTGTACGCATATGACCAGTCAATAACGTTGCACAATGAAATATCTTAGTGACACCGAGAAGTGGCAGCTGGGGTCACAAAGAGCCTATGGGAGATAAAGTATCATTAACTTGTCCAAATTTCAAAACAAAGTAAAATCCATTACTTTTTTATGAACATATGAACTGCAGTGAAATAATTGTATTCCAATGAAACCAGCACAACAAAAACAAATTTCCTTCAGTAGGCACTTGTAACTGTAATGACTTATATTGTACACTTTCTGCCAACTCAACAACAACAACAATTATAACAACAACATTTGTATTCAGTACCATCTTGTAAACTCAGACCTGTTCTATTTTATCCAATGTTCATAATTATCTTTTGTACGAGCAGGATGTGTATATTTTGGGAATGGTATATGTTTTAGGTATTAAACAATGAAAACAAATTTAAAACTAGGATAGTTATTTGCTAACCAACTAAACACCAAAACAGCAGATACATCATTGAGATTCTGGCAGTTTATTACATAATCATATTTAACACAGAATATCTCTAGATAATAAACATTTATCTATAAACTAACTGGACTACAAAAAAGGGACCAATTATACTGAATACATGAAGTTTGCAATGGTCCAAGCTATAATCTTATGATGCTTATTCATTGACATAGCTCAACGTAAGATAGGACTTTGAACATGCCTGTCCCCAATAACTGAAACTGGTTTCTCAGGTCTAGATTTATAGCAATCAATCGTTAATATCCACAGCAATTCAAATTATCTGAATTAAATATTTTCCCACGAATATGTGTGGGTTCAGTGCTGGTAACACGATAATGGTCTGTAGCAACCTGTGACCCACTATGTTTTATGGTAGATGTCTATCTAACCTACTGTATGAATTACTACAAATTGACTATAGATGCCTCTCTAACTATCAATAACATTGCTAAATAGATAATCATATTTACCTTTAGCTTCTCTTCAGCAGACAGAGTATAAAATTCATTCTCCTTCAATGAAGACAGCAGCTTTGGTGACTATTAAACAAACATTTGTGTAAGCTTGGGATATTACAGATCTGGATTAGTGTTCAGGGCTCAAGGTGGTTCTGACATGTTTTACCATTAGGGTGGCACCAACATTTGCTTACAGACAACATCATGGTAGAGTTCATAACAACGTGATGATCAATATCATTGTAACAGCACAAAAATATAAAACCGATTTAAATTATAGACTTTCACAAATATTACTCCACAGTCATTTGAAATATTAATTTAACATATACATTTTAAGTATGAAACAATATCTTCAAAATGTTTTCACAAATTATTTATTATTGAACAAAATTATATGGCTGCATCTCCGATGTTTTATTCTACTAAATGTATTCCAAGAAAAAACACTTCATACTTTTATTGGCCCCCATTTTGTTGAGCAAAACTTGTACTTGGTACTCTCCTCTTAGTTATAAATACTGAATGAAATATTACACTTGAGAGCTTTGAACTCTAATTTCCATATATGGTCAATGATGTCATCAACTCTACCAATATTTTCTCTATCCAGTAAAAAACCATTTCCACGAAATTATAACACCTTACTATAACGTAATTGACATATTAGTGTGTCCTTGGCATTGTCTCTTGACTGGCAACAGCGATTTAATCCCCTCATGAACAAATATCCTTCACAGAGTAAGAAATATTTGAATATAGCAATCTGTCCCTAAGAACGGACTTTAGTGCAGGGTTAGTTATTGTTATTAATGATCTCAATTGGGTGATGGTTTTCAAGAGAAAAATGTTTTTTGCTCGAAGATTCAAAGGTGTATGGAAATTATGCCAGTTGAAATCGGCCACTAATAATTAATACAAAATGACAATATTTCTCTCTCCCAAATTTCATGGACTTGTTAAGGCCTTTTTTAGGTCTTTGGTAGAAATCTAAACACTATTCAAAGGTTACCCTTAAAATTCACGAACTTTTCAAGAGAACATTAACCACGTACGTAGACACACAGGCCAACAGTGTTTGAACCTGGAGTGACTGATAACTGGAGTTTATGGACGAGAAAAAGAGAAACATGATATCTCTATACATTCATACAAAACTGCAAAATATATTTTAGTCTTAGGTACTTCTTACCACACCATCAGCTGGTTCATCTTCATTACCCTCACTTCCTATGGAGTCACTTCCAGAAGTGTGGTATTCAGCAGCTTTGGATTCAAGGTAGAGTCTGGCTAATTCAGGAGCTGTTTGATCAGTCAATGGCATTTCCTTGAAACTAATACCAATATCTTTACCCTAAAATCCACAACAAATGATAGAGAAAGTCAAATAATGAGTAGCAATGAGTTGTCGTCTCGAGTCAACTTCCAAATGTTGCAATTTCTTCAGTAGTTTATGGTTGCTATAGCTCTAGTTCTACCTATTGTTAAAACTGACCTTAATCTCATCTGTACCTACAAAACTCTCACGGTTTCAATGTGAGATTCATTATTTTAGTGTGAGATTTGGATAGTTTCACTGTGAGATTTGCAGTTTCACTTTTACCAGAGCTGAGATGTGCATGGTTTCGCTGTTTTACTGTGAGATTTGCACAATTTCACTGTTGTACTAAGACTTGCAGTTTCAGCGCTGTCTTACTGCGAGATTTGCAGTTTCATTGTTTTACTGTGCAATTTGCAGTTTTTCTGTGAGATTTGCTGTTTCACTGTTTTGCTGTGGGACTTGCACTGTGAGTTTCACTGTAAGATTCATGGTTTTACTGTTAGATTTGCAGTTTCAGTGTGAGATCTGTGCAATTCACAGACTGAGATAATATCTTGTAAATCTTCAGGCTTGAGGCCCCAATCTCAGTTTCTCATTTGTCAAATCTTGAGGATTGCAGGTTTGCAAAGTTGACAAGTCTGCCTGGTAAAACCGTGACTAATTTGGATTCATAAAACTGCGCTGCTCTCAATTTCCTGAGGTCATAATTAATCACATACTATAACCTTTTAAAATCAATATTTGACATAACAATTCAATCTGAACTTCTTGACAAGTTATATATTGCGATACTTACTCAAAAAGTGCATTAAATAATTATTTTAAAAATTTAAAAAGATCACAATACCAAGTGCAGAGTTACCACTGTCAACCGAACATGAAATTCAAGGACTTTCAAGGATCTTTAACTAATGATAGTTGTCATCATCATCATCATCATCATCATCATCTTTATTTATACTGCACTATTTCTACTAAAAAACCAATAGCGCTTAACAATACTATTTTTTAAATGAAAAACGAAAACAAAATAAAAACAAAAAAGATATATACTATAACTATATCTACATGATTGTATATTAACTATATGTAAGGCACTGCTAACTGTACCTTTGTGTCTGGATCTTGTAAGAGAGTCTGAAGCAGTGCCACTAAAAGTTTTGACAACATTGAAAGACCTTCCTCTCCAGAGACAAGAGCTTGCATGAGGGTATCTGAAACAATCCAGTAACAAAATAATGTTACTTACGGTAATTACATGTATCACTGCCCAGTTATGAATTTTGAGTTGAGTTTTCTTTCTGTCTCTTGCACAGAACTCTTTCATTACTACAATACTACATATTTCCTTTATTGAGCCCTCAATGAGAGTGTACAAATTGTTGCATGATGCATAATTAACATAATTACAAAATGTAACATCCTGTATTAGCTACAATAACAATGCCAATAGTAATAATACATGTATAAATAAGGTTAAACATTTTGTGACAAAGTTATTAACAAAACGTTTTTTCCTTAAACTGAATCACATAATCGCAGTTATTTTGAGAATCAAATCTAGTTCAAACTTTCTGTAACAAACAAATTCTTGCTCTTCCACATGATTCAAATGAAACAGAAATTTGTACGTCATTTTAAGTCATAAGAATATAATTTCTTGTTGTCACATTTCAATCAATCAATCAAACAATCAAATAAACTTTATTTAACTGGGTGATAAACTCAATAATTATATATAATTATAATTTATAGTACATGGTATTAATTATGTTCAATAAAACAGTTGTTTCTGACTAAAATTAATGTTAAAAACGACGTAAAAATCTTCCAAACGTTCGGCAGTTACTTTTGTCTTCCTCAGTGGAGTAAAATTGTTAAATGTAAATTGGACGATGATCATCGTTGAAAAACAGGAAATCTACAATGACTAAATAGCATTGTTTTTGCCACATACATGTAGGGATTGCAAATTGCCGGAATGGCAATATGCCGGAATGGCAATATGCCGGAATGGCAATATGATTGTTTCCTGTGTTTTCATCCCCTACGGAATACCATGCCTCCAAGGAAGTCTTTTGTGGTATGCGTGTTCAGGTGTGACGATTTTAGCATTGTTAAATGCCTAAAATTTCTACATGTTCAATGTTAAATTTATACGAAGATGGTGACCCATTTTGGACAACATTTTCCTAAAAAGACAGACAATTCAAAATTGTCAGACAATAATTTATTGGAAATTCAAGTCTACTTGCCCATTTAACAATTTCCTGAAAATCGTTAAATTTATTAGATAAATTATAGATTATACAGTGTACATGTACCTGATGTGAAATTAGGTACTGATCTTCCCGCTGGAATCAAGAATGCCTTCAGTCCAGAAACAAACTCTGACACCATAAGTATCTCTCCAAATGATGAAGGTGTAAGCTGTACAGGAATACTGACAGGAATGGGGATAGGAAGTTCTTGAAGTTCCAGTGTTGTATCTTCAAAGCGCTGAGTTAAAAAATTATATTTTGGTACATTAATACATCATCATCATCAAAATAATAATAGTACTACTACTACTACTACTACTGCTACTGCTACTGCTACTGCTACTACTACTACTACTAATAATAATAATAATAATAAATATTCCATGCTCTAGCTACTTCACGTAATGTATAAAACTTATACAGGATAACAATTAATGATAATAATATAACAATTCACTGTACAAATGAGTACCAGCATACATGGACTGTACGAAAGCGGCTGCCAGATGCTTTCGGTTCGCTGGGGGTAAACTGATTATTGTAATGCACCTTTGAGTATATTCATATGGAAAAGGCGCAATATAAATGTACCACTTTACTTTACA
>JANVCJ010070149.1:0-12724 GCA_026413505.1 Epizoanthus ramosus
CTTAACCGCAAGCATTTTGTATCCTCTTAATACCCTAAAAAATAAACAGGCTCAAAAAAGATACCTTAAAATTATACAATACTACCAAAAATGATACCCTTATCTTTCGGACCCCCGTCATTTTTGTCCGAGAGATCCCCCCCCCCTGCCCGTCGTGGTTGCCGTTGCAGTCCAAGCTTCTTAAAGTCCTTAGATTTGAGGCTTGACACGTCGTACTTATTAAATTAGTGTGGGGACCCTATTTTTCTTTTTTTTTTTTTTGAGCTTCAATTACACTGGTTAACAAATTGGTTGAGTTCCAACAAATAATTAGTTTTGGATTTTAAATATATTTATTCAAAATGTTTATCATGCGGCAAATAATTTTAAATTGGTATAAATTGAAAGGATCTGGTATTTTTCTTGTAGATATTTTGAAAATTTGAAAATTTAATCTTATTGCTCTGTTCCATTTTCGAATTGGTTGCCGCATTTTCTTGCGATTATGCTATCTATATAAACGGTTCTTTGAGGAAAGGAACACACAATGCTCTATTTTCTGTTCAAATTGAATTAGCTTTCAACAATAGTTAAGTAATACAAACAGTTGAACTCGTAAAGGCATAAGCCATCTTGAAGAACACGAAGGACATACAGTGAGGTCAGTTATGGAACTCTCTCCCGCCAGTTCTCTGCACACGTTTGAGAAAGAATTGAGGAAATTCCTTTGTAATATATATTTTAATTCGATTTATAATTTTAGATATACATATTTTACTTTTCTCATAGCCTAATAATATATTTTTAATTAGGTATGAAAAGTCCATTGGGGGAATCCAATAAAGTTATTTTTAAATAGAAAACCTCTATCACGAAAGGCAGCATTTCTGTACTATTACTGTATAGTATTGTAACTATATTAACGCTTTAATTTTTCGGAACTTTCCTTCAATGCGATTTTTGTGACTTTTTAATGCACATTTGAACATATTCCCTCGGAAAGTGTGCAATATAATTTAATACCGTTAAATTGGATGGGGTTCGCTTGTGCGTATGTTTTACGTATTATCAGCGTTTATAGCAGTTTAGAGGCGCCGGGCGACTAAACACTTACTTTTCAAAAGCAATGGCAATATTTTTCTAGAATCCAAATGACAAAGGAGACGGTCTCCATGTTGGTGTATCGAACAAAGAGAACCAGCTACAACTCAACTGATACAAACACTGCGCTTTTTGTGTCAAGTGTCATGCTCTATTTTCCATGCTAATTTTTGAGATCTTATAATAACGTTTCTCATCTATACAGCCAGTCTATGGATAAAGACTGTCTGTAGACCTTTGTATAATAGTTTGGTAATGACTGAATGCAACGTGTTGTTTGCTTGTACTATTATGTCTAGTAACACCCTTGGTCTAAAGTTATCTATATATCTGTCAAAGAGGACATTCCTACCACTCACGTACTATGTTGCCATAGTGAAATTCATAGCAAAAAAATTCAAATACTGAAAGTTCAACGTCACCCGGCTCATAAGTGCAAACAGCAATACTCGCTCCGAATCGTGCCAGTTAAAGTAAGCTGGACCGCACAACAATACTTAAGGTTTTCGTCAGTAATCTCAGACCTATCCTAAAACATTCTGTTAAGGCGTAATTGTCGCAATCATTTTTCTAATTTATTTACAAGTACAACAAAGAAGTGTTACCCTAACAGTTACTAAAGTTGTCCAGTACACGTCAAGGCACAATACAGCTTCGAGATTTTCGGATCTCCTGCTAACCTCTAACAACAATATATCTTAGATCCGTCCTTCAAGTAAAACGACCCTGTTATTTAAGGACAACTTAAATATTCGTCCTTCTTATAAACCTGTTAGTAATTTAAAGCATTTTCTAAACGAGTATATATTGTAAACTGTATATCCATTTTTTCTATATCATTATTTTACAGTTTGAACGGTCATCATCCGATCCTGCCATTCGCGTGACAAAAATTAACCGATGCTTCAACTTTCTATTAGCGTTTTGTGTGACTCAAAGCAGAGCGTAAGAAAACAATTGTTGATTCCGAGCTATCAAGAGATCTAGAGAGCAAGCACATCTTACAAAATCGAGAATTCTAGTAGGAGACGCTGTGGACTAGTGGTTAGTGTTTAAGACTAGAGACAAAATGGTTAATGGATCGATGGCACTCGCATCGCTGAATGTCCTTGGTCAAGACATTTCTTCTCCCAGGAGTTTAATGTGTACTTTTTAAATTGTTGAGGGACAAAGCTTTCAAAATTCTGGGGGGTGGTAGTAGTAATCCTGTAATGGACTAGCCTCTCATTTAGGATGATTACTGTCAGTCGCTTCATGCTGCAGAACACGGAATTAAACCCCGGCTCTGATTCGCTTTGTTAGGTTCTTCAATCCTAGATTAAAAAGGAATTTACAAAGATTCACCGGATTCTGCACGTCTTTCCGATTTAGTCCAACGGCAAACTCAATATTTTCAGACCTATCCTAGAACCTTCGGTTCAGGCGTAGGTGGAAAGTTATCCCACAGTACTTATTTCATCAATTAGAAATAACTTAGAAAAAGTTCTTTCCGATTTTTTTCTAATTTCTACTTACAACCCTCACAGTTATTAACCTTATCCAGTACACGTCCAGGAACTTTTCAGCTCTGGGATTTTAGGATCTCTTGCTAACCTCTTACAGAACTTATAAAAATTAGATCCGTCCTTTATGTAAGCAACCCTGTTATTTAAGAACAACGCGACTGAAACGCAGAACCAACAGATTTTCCGATTTTATTATTTTAAATCTTTGTTAGTAAACCATTTTCTAAAAGAGTATATATGATAAACTGTTTGCACTATACACTATCCACTGCTCACTGCTCGCAATTTGAGCGCTTTGGTGGCTCCACAATTAATGCAAATCCTACAATGTGTAGCCGTACAGAGTGGGTCCCAAGTCCACAGTTGCCATTAACAGCCATTATGGTGATTGCATATATTTTTTATATTATTATTTACGGATAAAAAAATATATATACAATGAATAATAACATATATATGTACAATTTACTATATTACTGATTCATTTTTAACTGGAAGTAATTATACCATTGCTATTATTGCTATTATTATTGTTGTTGTTGTTGTTTTCATTATTATTATTAATAATATTTGAATCACAAATATGCACACTCATAAGAATCCTCACCCAGAGGTAGATGAGTATATGGATGAAGAATTAAACAAAACCAAAATAAGAGCAATGATGCAACAGTGGTAAACTAGTATCCAATTAAAGTACGTCATCGAATAAGCGAAATGACGGATAAATCAAGTGAAAGTTGAAGTGTTATATCTCGTGTTGTTTAACACGCGCTACCAAGATAGAGCAAGCACATCTTACGAACTCGAGGCTTCTAGTAGGAGACGCTGTGGACTAGAGACAAAATAGTTAATGGGTCGTGCCTGGCTCCTGGCACTCGCATCGCTTGATGTCTTTAGTCAAGCCGTATGCACACATAGTGCTTTTCTTCTCCAAGGAGTTTGACGGGTAATTTGTAAATTGTTTAGGGACAAACTTGAAGAAATATTTAGGGGGGGGGGGGGATCTTGCAATGGACCATCCAGAAAATAGTACTTTCCTTTCGCTCTCCTCATTCAGGATAAGTACTAGTAGTAAAAGATTGAGTTGCTTCATACTATAGAGAATCCGTGGTTTAGTCCATCTCTGAACAGCCATATTGGTTTCTTCAATCCTAGATTGAAGGAGAACTTTCCATAAACACTCGGATCGGGAATAACTTTCCGATTTATTCCAATGGCAAACTGTGGTCATTCTTTCTGATCTCGACTTATTTAAAAAACGTATTAAACGTGACTCGCCCCCATCGGCACTTTTCAGCAGTAAATAGGAAATTGGAAATCATAATGAAATGGGGCACAAATAGGATAAAACCCCCTACTGGTTCGGGGACTGGGCAGAAGGCTTTGGTTGTCGTTGTACTTCCCTGTGCAGTAGAAAATGATTTGCTTTTTTTATATTTCTATTCACGATTTCAAGCGTTTTGATACAAATTACGTTCACTGCATGTGTTATGAAAACTCAGGTGCGCGTATGTTTTCTTCATTGTTTATCAATTTTTGTTCACTTATTCTAATAGACGGATCTTGGTATCACAACAATGCATATTTTGAGCAAATTGTAAGTGCCACGAGCCACAAACTAGCAGGTTGTAATTTGTGATAAATACGAAACGAGTTTCCAATTTAGAGACAGCTCACTTTGTTACAGTGGAGAACTCTAAACACGTCTGTATCATAACAAGCTTCTTTTTATCATATAAAAATCCTTAAGTAAACCAGGGAACAAGAAAATCATGTGAAACCCCATAAGAAAAAACGAACTTCTGAGGCAGCGAACAAAAATTCAGTTGACTCTACCATAATGTCTGCATCATAACAACAACGTAAAACATTTCTAGCCGTGAGTAGAATATTTTGAACAATTTCCCAATAATGTTATTAGAATGAGAACTAGTAGCAATACTTTCAGTTGCTCCATGCTACAGAATCTGTAGTAATCTGCTCCGGCTCTGATTCGCCTTGTCAGGTTCTTCAATGCTAGATTGAAAGCGTACTTTACAAAGATTCGCCCGGTTCTGCATAACTTTCAGATTTTGTCCAATGGAAAACTGAGGTCATTCTTTCCCCATCGGGACTTTTCAGCACCATATTAGAAATTGGAAATCATAATGAAATGGGACACAAATAGGATAAAATCCCCACTGGTTCGGAGTCTGGCCTGGAGGCATAGGTTTTCGATGTATTTCCATGTGCTCTAGAGAAATGATTTGATTTTTGTCTATTTCTATTTGCTTCTATTCACAATTTCAGGCCTTTTTGATTCAAATTATGTCAACTGCATGTGTTACGAAAACTCAGGTGTGTTTTCTTCAATTTTTGTTTACTTATTCTAATATTAAACGGATCTCGGTATCACAACAATGCATATTTTGAGCAATTGTCAATGCCACAAGCCACAAGCTAGCAGGTTGTAATTTGTGATAAATAAGAATCGAGTTTCCAATTCAGTGGCAGCTCACTTTGTTACAGTGGACAACGTCTGTATCTTAACAGCAATAACAGCCGCGACTAGAATGCCTTGAACATTTCCCAATAATATTGCTGGAATAATTCCCTGTTGTAGACGTGAATACATCGAACGAGAACTCACATACCGTATATCAACTTTAAATATATGATCGATTTACTATTTTTGGAACATTCCATCAACGCAATCTTTGTAATTCTCTAAGGGGCATTTGAACACATTCCCACTGAAAGTGCGCAATATAACTTTAAAAATACCATTACAGCGGTGTTCGCTTGTTCGTACCTGTGCACATGTTTCACCTCTTTATAGTGAAAAGAGCTTTTAAGCGGGCGAACAAACATTTACTTTTCCGAGCGGAAGCAATATAAATATATTGCTATCTTCCAAGTGACAAAGGGCACGGCCTTCTCGAACAAAAAAACTAATTTTCTATGATAGTTTGTTTTGTTTTATTCAATTACTCTTATATAATCCATAGAGAGGATTAATGTATAATCTACCGTTACTTTCTATCAAGTTATTTCAACATGCATAACACTAATATTAGTTTTAAACTAAAGGGTGCACGAATGCCCAAATAACCCTCTCGGGTTTTAATTAGCGCACCCCCACAATTTTTTCCCCCATTAGTATCAATTTTAAAATTAATATTGTATAAAATTTATGTGTAAACAAAAAAATCTGAAATCTGAATTACAACTCAAATGGTACCAGCACTGCTTCTTTTGTATAGCAAGTAAAATGCTCCTTTTTCAAAGCCTATTTATAAGATCTGATAACAACGTTTCTCGCTTGTACAGCAAGTCTACTACCAAAGACAACAATGAATCCCTAATCTGTTTGTATAGTAGTTTGGCAATAATAAAATGCAACGTGCTGTCCGAGGCCTTTTAACAATACCAATATCATGTTTGCGTGTACTATTGTGTCTAGTAATACCCTTGGCCTAAATTTAGCTACAGATCTGTCAAAGCGGTCCTTTGTACCACCCACGTAGTATTTTGCCATAATAACAGTCTAGTCAAACTTTCAACTTTTGATAAATTCATCGCCACCCATACGTGCATTAATAGCAATACTCGCTCAGAATCGTACCAGTTGAAGCGAGCTGGCTTGGTCCACGCAGAAATACTTCATTTTCCTCAATATTTTCAGCCTTATCCTAGAACATTTGGTTCAGGCGTACATGGCAAGTCATCCCACAGTATTTATCTCATAAATTAGAAATCGTTCAGAAAAGAGCACTTTCCATTATTTTTTAATTTATATTTACAACGAATCAGTGTCCACGTTATAGTCACGAACTAATTCTCCAGTTTGTCTTTGCGGTTTTCAGCTCTGGGATTTTCGGATCGCCCGCAAACCTCTAATACATTATATTCTTAGATTCGTCCTTCAAGTTAAAGAACCCTCTTATTTATGAACAACACGAGATGCAGAACCGAAAGATTTACCAATTTATTGCTTTTAAACATGCATCTGTAACATACACTAGTTAGTAATGTAACCATTTTCTATCATTGTAAATTCTTCATTGCTTTATCTTTAAATGATACACTCGATCGCTGATTCATTTTAAACTGGAAGACAGTTATTATATATTATCATTATCATTATTATTATTATTAATAACCGATATGATAAATGGAAGAAAACATAAAGATAAGAACAATGATCCAACAGCGATCTACTAGTTTCTAAATAAACTAAGTTTTCTACGTCGTCATGTAAGAGAAGTTATAGGTAAATCAACTGAAAGTTGATTGATGCATGTGTTATGTTTCCTGCCGTAGGATGGAAGATTTGAGCCGACGTTGCGAGTGCTAGCCCTACGTCAGAGCAACTTCAGAGCTGCTTTACAAAAAAACATTGTTTAGCTTTTAAAACACGTTAATGCTTCATAAAAGACGATGTAGAGTTACTATGGCTGACGATAAAAACAAATAATATCTATTGTAGGCACGTGAATATCTCTATAGATAACCCGCATACAATATATCAGCTTTAAATATATGAACGCTTTACCATTTTCGGAACGTTCCGTCAAATAGGATCATTGTGATTTTTAATGCTCATTTGAATATATTCCACGGAAAGCAGTGTTCACTTGATTGTATCTGTGCATAGGTTGTAACTATAATAACATTTTAGGAGGTGAGCAAACACTTACTTTTTTATAAGCAATACAAATGACATGATCTCCGTGTTGGTGTATCTAGGAAAACAAACCAATTACAACTAAACTGGTACAAACGCTGCACCTTTTGTGTCAAGTGTCATCCTCTATTTTCTATTTTCAGGCTAATTTTCAGATCTGAGAATAACGTTTGTAGTGCAAGTATGCAACTACAAACAATAATGGATCGCTAATCTGTCTGTATAGTATTTCAGCAACAATGGAATGCAACGTGGTCTTCTAGGCTTTTTAATAATACCAATATTGTGTTTGCCTGTTCTATTATGACTAGTAATACCCTTGTACTAAATTTAGCTATAGATCTATCAAAGAGGTCAACTGTACCATCCACGTGGTATGTTGCCATGGTAAAAGTCATAGTCAACTATCAACTTTTGAAAAATTCAACGTCACCTATAAGTGAAAACTGCGATAACTTAAGGATTTCCTTGGTATTTTCAGACCTTATCCTAGAACATTTGGATCAGGCGACTACGTGGAAAGTCATTCCACAGTACTTGTATCATAACTTGGAAATATAAGCTTGGTGTAATCCTCTCTAGCAATCTATCCTAGAGAGAACATATCTTGAATATTTATGAAAAGGCGAGTAAACGTCTGAATGTTGTGAAAAGCATCAACTATAAAGTTGGGAGAATTTATCAGATTTAACCCTATCTTGGCCGGGGGGGGGCGTGGAATCCCGGTCCCCCTTATACATTTTTGTCAATAACTGACCTCAACAGATTGCAGCAGAATGATCAAATTGCCTGACTTTTCCTAAAATTTTATGGCGAATCCAGCCATATATTTTTTAATGTGCCATAGGTTGCTGTGTTGCCAGGGTAACCAGTTAATTGAAGGACACTTGTCTGATATTTCAGGTTTTTCTGCTTTGAGGAGCTAATGTTAAGTGCGATTATTATTTTCAGCAGTCAAATAAAGGTAGCAATTCTCTTTAATATAAATACACCAGAAAGTACCAATTATTACAACTCTCAAGGAATGATGGGTAATTATATTCTTTTACTCTAGATTTTGTCTGGTCTGGATTGTCACTATTCTCCAGTGAAGTGTATTAACAATAGTTGTGCAGTTGTCCCAGGTCAACAGTAATTTATACTGATATGGTAACAGCGTTGTACGTTTTTTTATTGTTGCCATGGCAACTGCTCCCTTAATTTTGAAGAACACTGTTTTGGTCTTTTTCTCAAATATAGATTGTGCTCATGTTGATAATTTTGCCAGTAATTTTTGTTTTCTCGAGTTATTTCCATCTTTTATCCAGCTATCTCTAGTCATTAGATAAATAATGGCTAATATATTTAAAACATTGTTGATATGGTAACCATCGTATTGATCGAGACGTTTTCAGAAGATATGTGCTTGTGAACTCCGTTTTATTCATGAAACGTCCTTTTTCTTCTCATTTTTCTTGTCATATTCCCTTTTTTGGAAAATAGTAAACCAGAAATGAATTCTGGGAAGAACTGTACATAATGGAAGACAACATGGCGATCATGTGACGTCACTGTGACGTCATGCATTTGTTTATTTTTGAGGAAATTAATTCAAAACACCAATTAGGTAAAATTAGCCTTCAAGTGCTTGAAAATAGGCTTCATAATTCAAATATATTAGAAGTAACCACCAATATAATGACGTCATGGCTAATTAGTAATTAATGACACCAAAAATATTCTTATCTTTGGAAAATTAATATTACTACCAAGTTTCATCATTAGACTCTCAGAAATAACTAATTTAGAGGGGATCCGGATTCGGCCTTCCCCAGTCTGTGACACGTCCAAAAGAGCCCGGTCCAGATAGGGTTAAGGGAGCGGTCACAAAGGTCAAGCTTAAACATGAAAAATCCTTTGGAAATAATTGACAATGCAGTTCGCATATCTTCACACTTAAACTTTTGCTTGTAAATAAATTATTTACATGTCTTAGATCAAGGATAAGTCGTTTCTTTCTTGACGACGAAATAGAAACAGAGGATTAATAATATCAGGTACATCATCAATAACCGCTAACACTTACTTTGAACGAGCTCAATAACTGCTTGATTCAGAAATTCTCTTTCTTTCAAAACTGAAGAATTATTAAAGCTGCGCTTAGGCGTTGCCAGAGTCAGAAAAGGAATTTCTTAACCCTCTGAAATAAAACTCAAGATATAATCCGGGGCACCTATTTTAACCCATTCATTCAAGCATTTCGTTAGCCTGCCCCTGACAGATACTGAACCAGATTCCGCCGATTCTAACTCAAAACAGTTATAAGCCCTAAACTCTCCCTAACTTACCGTACAGACTTTTCGTCTGTAGCGGACTTCAAAACAATGTTGAAAGAAACAAAATAAATACAAATGAGCCATATAATAAAAATCTTAATAACCTTGTTTGCTTGGTCTGTCTTTGAGAATATTTTGCCCTTGGTCTTTCGTACAGACCTCGCTCCGCTCTGTCTGTACAATGAAAGACCTCGGGCAAAATATTCTCCAGGACAGACCTCGCACTCGGTTATTAAGATGTTTATACTGGATTACTGGCGGTAAATTATAAAATGACCAGCATTGGTAATCATGATGGTGGAACACCAAATACCAGTAGCAGTGGTAGTTGTAATACGAAGTACTAATAGTGTTGCAGTGTAAGGACTACTTTCATTACCAGCACTGTACGTATACTTCCATATATTAAACCAACTTGTGGTCCAACTTTTACCATATTCAGGCCCCAAGTTGGGGCAGGCAGAGGGATGCTGAGATTGGGAGTGCACAATTACACACACAAGCCTCCTAAAAGTGTCCGGGGGTGTCCCCCCCAGGAAATTTTGAAAAATTGTGTTGTGGAGAACACCATTTCTTGCAGTTTGGGAATATTTTTGGTTATATTTTCTGAATATTGGAGGGCATGGTCCTCCCTGCTTCGATGGCCTTGGTATTCCTCTGAAGGCATGTCAAATATTTTTGGATGAAAAAAATAATTTGGCTAACCCATTTAGAACTCTTCTGGGCATAAAAAGTGAACAGTCCCGAAACTCTATGTTTTTGCTATTAAATATCACATTGTAAGAGTCTGGGCAGTAAGGGAGAGGGGTATGATCTAACTACACAATATAGATTTGTACTATATTACTAAAAAAAGTGTTTGCCCTGCCTCAAACATCTGAAAAATATGTTTGTGCCCCGCTCCCATGCTGCCCAATAAATGTGCCTGCCCTGTCCCATTCTGCTCCGGCCCCATACATAAATAAATTTTGCATGGTCCCTCAAGAGCAAACCTACAAACAAAATGTGTTAATGTCTACAGATACAATCTTGTGTATCAGGTGCCACATTGCCACATGCCCAAGTGCATGCATTATTACAACAGATCATCTTAAATCGCCTTAAGTCGCCTTAAATCGCAGTAAGTCGCAGGCATTTTTTAGACTTATTTCCCTTAAATCGCCTTAAATCGCCTTAAATCGCCTTAAGTCGCCTTAAATCGCAGTAAGTCGTAGGCATTTTTTAGACTTATTTCCCTTAAATCGCCTTAAGTCGCCTTAAGTCGCAGTAAGTCGCGTTTAATCGCGGCGACTTAAGGACCCGGAGTAGGCCTCTTCCAACAAGTAAAGGAGAGCAAAGAAAGGAGATCAATCTTCAAAGAAGCCAAGAAATATGCCATCGGAATGAAGCTGGACTTGGAATTAGACGAGGAACCAGCCTTATCATACAAGTCAACGGCGGAGCGGAAATACACAGCGTCAGACCTAAACGGTGCGAAAGAGGTCATCTTTAGAGCACGAACGGACCTGACAAAGACGGAGATTAGAGAATGCACATGGCAAGGCAACATAGCGGTGTCCCACAGGTTGGAAGACGAAACTATCGACCTTCCTGACTGTTTCCGCTGGTCCACGCACTGGAAGTCGGCTCCCACATACACCATATGTGCTATCAATGAGTTATATTAACAACTCACAAGAACACGAGTTAGGGAGGAGCTGATGGGGTACTCGACTGACAGGACCTGCCGGAAGTGTCATCAATATCCGGAAACAATTGAACACATACTGTCCGGGTGCCCAGAGCTGGCTGATGCTACCCAGGCCTCCAAAATAAACCTATTAACCTAACTGAATAATGATGCGCAGAACGGGATGCGCAATGAAGCCGCTGAAAAAAAAATCGCTCGTCCCGGGGCCTCGCTCGCCATGACCCTTAGCAACCGCGCCGCAACGAAATAACCGAGCAGATGCCTGGGGACGAGGCTAGACTGATAGATTTAGCACGCTCATCGCGTATCGTGGCAATTTTTTTAAAATAACGAATAAGTTTTAGATCACGTGAGCTGTCAATGAGCTAAATATTTCGATATTTAGAGATCATTTCGCTTCACTGTCAAAGATTGATCAGAACAAAATGCTCGCGTCAGCGAGTCACGCGCCAATTCTCATCTCTGATTGGTTGCCAGTACTCAACTCTCGAATTTTATTGGCCAAAACATGCTTCGACAATGCAATGACAATGCAAATGACAATGAGCTTTTGACACTCAATCGAAATCGACTCTAATCGTGCGTCAATTTAAGTTATTTAGGTGATTCATCTTCGCCAATTTTAAAAAAATGTTATATGTATAAAGTAAAATGTTTTAAAAGATGTTAAACGTTTTGCAAAGGTTTTCGGTCTTTGACCATCATGACAGACAATGAATACAGGGCGCAAGAATCCAGAGTTAAGTATAGTGCAGATGAAGGAATAAGAATTTTAAATTGGAGTTTTTAAGTGATTCCTCTAGGGTATAACGTAAGTTGAAAGGCTGAAACACGGTTGATGGAGGTCTGATATAAAGTGCCGATGTAAAGTGCTGATACAAAGTGCCGATATAAAGTGCTTCTATTATATCGGCCTCCATCAACCGTGTCTCAACAAACAAGTGTCAGCCTTTCAACTTACGTTATACCCTAGAGGAATCACTTAACAAACTCTAATTTGCAATTCTGATTCCGACACCTGAACTGTACTTAACGTTTGAATCTTGCGCCCTGTATCCATTGCTTGATGATGGTCAAAGACCGAAAACGTTTGCAAAGCTTTTAACATCTTTTAGAACATTTTACCTTACATATAACAATTTAAGTTATACTACATATGCTTAATTGTGGCCGCGCTTCGAGCTCGAATATAAAAGATGGAGCCGCAAAAGCTTAGGTTTTCAGAAGATTACAGCGAACACTTTAACCCAAAATGTTATCTTGAGATGTTCTACCGAACTCCTGAAGGTCACATTGAAGAAGGTGAGTTCACACTCAAAATACTAACAAACCTCCACGACTTTTGGAGCAGTCGGGAATCAAACAATCTGACCATGTTAGAGTTTGGTGGTGGTCCGTGCATTTACACGCTCATAAGTGCCTGTCCCCATGTGAAAGAGATCGTGTTTTCCGAGTTCGCGGCGCC
>JANVCJ010070160.1:0-12719 GCA_026413505.1 Epizoanthus ramosus
TATTAACTCATTACCCAAGGTGGGTTCTCTCTAGCAATTATATACATAAAGGGATCACCTTGAAGGAGATTGAGGCAACCCAAGGTGAGTTCTTTTTCAAGTAGTATCAGATATTAGCCAATTATGTAATTTCCTATGTGCTTGAGTTATACTGACATCTTCTGATTAAAAATCATTTCCTTCACGTTCTACCCACGAAACATTGTGAGGTTTATCAGTATCTATGATCGGTTTTGTTCAAAGGTCAACACTCGTGTTGTAAGAGTACTGAAATACGTCTAGAGCTAAACTTCTCAAGTGTGGTGGATACCTTTGGGATAACTTCGAGACAACTTCGGGGTAACTTCGGAAACGCCGAGACATGCATTATTAATCAGAGGACTGGAACGGAGAGGAGCATTGTCTACAATTATAAATTGTTCAATTATCAAGAACAATAAAGGCCCCTGCTTCGTACCTCGAGGGATCCAATGACCGATAAAAGGGAGGAATGGACTCTGCTTAATCCCTCTCAGATAGGAGCTGGGTTCTTGCAACTCCCTTCCTGTTCGAATCTTTTGTTCTACCATGTCACTCGAAAATCTAACAGAGAAATACATAGAGTCACTCAGCCATATCCTAATACCCAGCCCTGTCTAAGATAATAGTAAACTGTCTACGTTGTTGATACAGAGCAAAAGGAAATTCGCCCTAATGCACAACAGTAGTCGGATTATTTCTAGTAGGGAAACTTTCTATTGGCACAGTCACTAACATTGTTGCTAGAATCTTGTAGTTGTTCTAAGCTCGGAGATATATGCTTCACTTACTGTGCTAGTGTTTGTTCTCTAGGGATATGACACCAATGTGGGTGACAAAGGTACTCTGATCTCGGGTGGACAGAAACAGCGCATCGCTATTGCAAGAGCGCTTATCCGAAATCCCTGGATATTGCTGCTTGATGAGGCCACCTCTGCTCTGGACACAGAAAGTGAAAAGGTTTGTGGCGAGAATGGCTCACGGGCTGGCTGGCTGACCGATCAACCGACCGACCGACTGACTGACTGACTGACTGACGACTTGCTGACTGACAAATAACAGACAGACGGAGGGACAGACAAACAGACAGACAAACAAACAGACAGACAGACAGACAGACAGACAGACAGACAGGCAGGTAAACAATAAACAGACAGGCAAGTGTATACGTTGGCACATCATTTCAAAAGTTAAGCCAGGAAGGGTTTGCGACAAACATAAGGAGGTTTTTTAAATGTTTCCGTGTTGGTTGCAGGTGGTTCAAGAGGCTCTAGACAGGGCCAGTGAAGGTCGTACCACCATAGTCATTGCCCACCGACTGTCCACAGTACAGAACGCTGACTCCATAGCTGTGCTACACCACGGGCGCGTGGTTGAACAAGGCACTCATCAGGAGCTGCTGGCTCTGAAGGGAACGTACTACTCTCTAGTCATGGCTCAGATGCAGACTGGAGATGCAAATGGGCACAATTAGTGAGTTTTATGCCCACACGGTAATAACTTGTGCATGAATACAAGAGATAATCAATTCAGTTATTATCTTGTGGATTTATTCACGAGGCGTGGCTGTTGTGGAGGAAACAGCTGATGATGGCATCTTCTTTCTAAAGGCCAATGTTACCCATGGCAGCTCAAATCTACGATTTGATTATTCTAGATACTATTTGAATTAACATACCAAAACAAGATTCAACTAGCTTTAATTTTTTCGTCGGACTGGTGATCTCGAAGTGCTCTGGTGCAGACATGTTATATCTGCATGTCCAATCACGTTCCCGCATTTAAGGGTTACGTAATTCAAGACTTTCCAATAATGAAGATATAAAAGTGTGTGCGGAATTCATTTACACTGCCACTTCTTCGGATCATAAAACACAATGTTTGTACTGCAATGAGTTTTTCTGCACGAGTCATTTCTGTGTGGAGGAATGGTGACGTCATGTTACTCGCTCGTTTACTCACTCAAAAGTGCTCAAACGTTCGCCAAGCTTCGGCCCAGTTTCGATCATTTTCGGAGACCAAGGATAATTTCTTCATTTTTGAAAACATGTTGAGTAATCAGCTAAAAAACCAAATATTTCTGATTGAAACAGCAGTACATATTTTGGAGTAGATTTTAATATTACAAATGATAATATTTTAATATTTTAACTCCACTAACAAATATAAGAAAGCTATTCAAGCACTGGTTCTCTACGCATAATCTAGCCTGATGATGAAATTTTATATAATAAATTACATCATTATGTGAACTTTTACTGATACTTAACTTCCGGCTTGGCGGTCGAGCACCGGAGATGACCAATATTCTTAGATAGATATGTATTCTTATGTGCATAGACCTTACATTGTTTGTACAACGTAACTTTTAAATTTTTCACTTTCTATACGTCCCAGATGAACATTGCCTGTGTAATTCTAGATACCGTAATTAAATAAAATGTTTTAGGGTTAAGGTTATTACCATTGTCGTTATCGTTGTCGTTGTTGTTGCAAAATTCGACCCCAGAAATAAATGAAAAGCCATATCTTCAAACAGCCATGTAAGTTTTTTTTATTCGATGAAAATCCATAAGATAAAAGAAACTTCTGAACTAGCTCACACGAAAATCACGTAAAAATCCATAAGAAAAAACTAATTTCTGAGCCAGCGAACACAAATCAGCTGACTTTGTTCAAAGAAGTATATAATATCTAACCATTTTTTATATGTACAAAGATATGACTTTTATCAACACTTCTAATACTCAATATCTTATGGATTTTCATATGATAATGAAGTGTATCCATTGTGTCGTTGTCGTTTTTATTATTATTATTATTACTATTATTACTATTATTATTATTATTATATTAATAATTATATCGTTCAAGCGCTGTGATTTATATTGAAGTTTATCCATTGTGCTTAAATATGTAAAAGACATTGAAACTCAATATCTTTAAATACAAACAAAAAATAGATAAATACATGAGTTTGTTGAGAAAACGAAGAACTGAAAGAAAAATGGTTTACCTGACTTGAGTCACATGTGTCTCAGTACTACCAACGCCCAATACCTATATAGTTTTGATGTCTGTAAGTATAATAGACGTACTAAACGGGACTATTCTCGTTGCTGCTTTGAAAACTATATCAATAGACGGACACAGAATTTCGAAAACCTTGGTCTGGTAATTAAACTTTATCTTACTACTTGCGAAACAAAAGTTTTCATATTCTAATACGAAATGACTTTCGGATCAAAATTCGCACACTCTGTTCTGGTGTTACACATTTCGTTTTATCACGAATCGATGACAACATGTCACTCTGCACATGTACACTTGTCGCTGCTTTTAATAAATTATTAATTATAGAAGACGAACGAAAAGTTGACTTCTTCCATTAAACAGGCAATAACTCTTACCCTGTTTGGTTTTGTAAGCACTGTTATTTTTGTAATGTTCGTCCTACTTTATGTGGAGAGTTTTCATGATTATAGGTAATATTTTATGTCCACGGATGAATATAATCACTTGGCTTCCGTCCTTCGACCTTGAACTGTTATTTCCATATTTTCAAGTTGGAAGTCACGCTACCTTCTTGGGAGACTGGGAGTACCAGTAGATAAATAATTTTATTCCTCTTTATAGCATAAATAGACTAACAATATCCAGTTTTCCAGTGCATAAAAGTTATTCACTTGTGTGTTGACTGGGTGCACTGCGAATTTGAAAATAAAATGAAACATTCAAGAACGCAGTGATAAACATCACGTTTTTTATTGTGCTGAGTATTTCGAGGTTCGGTTTCGCTAATCCCTAACAATTATAGCACTTTGCCTTTGATTCTGACAAATATTATACAAAAGTACAATACAAAAGGAATAGCCCCTCCCCCTCTCTCGCCTTGAAACTAAAGCTCTTAAATTCAAGTTGCGTAGACAGTGAAAAGCAAGCCAGTGATTCGGTTATTTCGTGTTGAAATGCAAAATGTCTTATTCTTAAGTGTAAATAAGCGATACAAAGGGTTTTAGCAAGGATTTCCAAAAGCTTTGATGGTGTAGTTGCGGGCTTGCTACGAATATGGTTGAATTTCGCGTGATAGAATATTTCAGGGGATACTCAAGCAGAGCAACACGTGTTGTGGAGTTGTGACAGAGATGTTCACTCCACAGAGGTTGAGTGCGTGACAACTAATGTGTCATTGTTCTGCTTGACCTGAACTTCCTGTTGACACAGTGACAATATTGTCTGAAAAAACGTTTACCCGCACGTTTGGAGATAAGTGGTTTTGCTGTCGTCACAGAACACTGCTACTACTCTTCAAACAACATTCGTATACATCTTTCAAAATTGACATTTAACACACAATTTGGAAGGGTTGCTGACTTATAGAAAAATCACAGTTCAACTTGGCATATTAAAGCCATGGCTCTCACGGTAAAAACTAAACATGAAACATCTGACGGTGTGCCGGTGGAAGGGATCCACGGACGACGCTCCGAGAATCTCCCGATACTTACTGGAGTGCCGCCGAAGACTAGTTACGGTTCTACAATCACAAAACCAGAGAGTGGTATTGCAATAAATACATTTGAGCAGGGAGAAAGTGGAGTAGTTGAAAATGGAAGAGCAGGGACAAGCAAAGAAAGTGAACACGATGGAGCTGCGAGGTAAGACAATCCACATTCAGAATTTCTGAATCTGTTTTCTTGAGTTTGGCTAAACCCCCCATATTTTTGTTGAACATGTATGATCACCCTTTCTTTTTAGTCTGCCCAATTGACGGACTGGTATTTTATAAAATCGTGGTCTTTGTTTTAAATATATATGTTGCCTATCGCAGCCGACTTATGTGGGATTCTATTTTAATACCTGTAGTTTCTTATCTCAATTTTTCTTAATGACGAAATTTCTAAACACGATTTTGTGAGGGGGTGGTGGATTGGTAGTATTGCCTTTGTATTGAACATTGTAAATAGATATTCGAATGTCAGTAACTGCCTGAAACTTGTTTGCTGTATCACATTATAATAATAAATTAGATTTACTCAGATAATTTGTACTCTTATGGTTTCTACAGTCTCAGATCCAGCACATCGCTGAGTGGCCTAGTATATATAAAATGCTTTTACAATGTTGTGAAAACGGCAGTCAGATCATAGCATACAAATTTTGGTTCTGGATCGGTGCCTGTTCTCAGATATATATATTACTCATTTGCAATTACACTTTCTATTATAACTTTGTAAGAAATGACGAGCCCTTAATAACATAAGCCCTGGGGGGCTCCTCGCCATTCTAATATTATAATTATTACTTATCCTCGATATGTTTTACACTCTAAATATGAAGTGTAACAAAATTGTATCATATGAAATAAGCCTGCAGTTATTTGTTGTCACTACTACGAGCTCGAGGGGGAGGGGGAGGGGGGAGGTTGTCACTCACTCATTCCATTACACGTAAACCATCGCATCTGATGTGCTTCGATCATTTTCGGAGTACGAGAACTACATTGTCAAGAAAGCTAGAAACGAGGCGAACTCGTATGTACATGCAGTGATTATTTGATATATCAATTTTAAAATTATATCGTTTACGAACTTACTTGTTATTTCAAAATGTCGATATTTAGCGTAACTAATTGCTTTTCGTTGGTCATTCGCTACACACAATGCTCTTAATAATTTGGGTATTTCAGCCTCAATTTTTCTTAAGCACGGTAAATAAGGCCAGTTACAGGTTCGATGTAGCTTTTGGAACCAAACTGTTGGACTGCCGGCAAGGTTCACAATGCAAACGCTCAGTGTCTCGGATTACTGACTTTAAAAATTGTTCTTAAATTTTGAGCGATCTGAGCCTCATTGTTCTTATAAAGTTGTTCTTATAAATATATGTGACTTGCTGTATACATTGGTTAAATCCTAGGAAGAAAATGTGTATACTCGTGTTAGACGTTTCCAGTTTCTAGTTTGTTTAAATCCACTAGTAATGAAAAAGGAGAGAAGAAAGTCAAGAAGGAAGCCGTTCCAACAGTCCCCTTGGCAATGCTGGTAAATATACATTTCCTTCTGAAGCTTAGATCAGAATAGGATCGGAGGATTTCACATGACATCATTGTTTACATTTTGCTTCGTTAGCATAAATCTAATTTCAAGCTTCAGTCAAACGAAGTCTATGGATCGAACGGGTATACAACTGTTAGTAGTCACCGTAAATTTGGGCACAAAATGGTGAGTAGGTTTTCAGGAATGAGTTTCTGAAAAACGTCAAAAACTTACAGTAAATATATGGCCTGGAGGCAACTCTTGCCTCCAGCCATACATTATCTGTAAATTTTGAAGATTTTAAACGTCATTTCCACAAAAAGTATTCAGGATATCTCTCGGTGACCACTAACTGTGACATGCTCGTTCGATCTATTGACTTCGTTTGTCTGAAAGTTGAAGGTTGGATTTATGCTAATGAAGCAGAAGGTAAACAATGACGTCATCTGAAATCCTCCTAAAGACTAAACGAAACTAAGAATTGCTGAACAATACGAGGGTCAGTAAATTTAGCAGATAAACAAATAGCAAGCAAAGAGACAAAGCAGTAACACCGTTAACGTTCATTTTTCCCGAGAAGAGAAGGGAAGAAGAGAACGTATCGACTTACATACTTCTCCACATTGGACTCTGCTAAATTCAACTGATAACTTTATAATATTATGTTTATGCAACCTAAATTTCAATATACTCAAATGTAGTACTTCGTACTGAGTTTATTCTATTTCCCAGTACATCCATATATTTTTAGATCTCCTCATATATAAATATATTTTACATTTGTACTTTTTTTGGACTAACGTGTGCAAACTATCCCAAACATACCGCATAAAAGCAAGTCGAAAGTTTCTAGGGGCTGGGATTTGTAGCAGTGTCGATCAATATCGAAATGGCGGAGTTGTAAATAGAAAAAGCAATTTGTAAGCGTTTGTGCTTATAAAATGTAAATATATTGTGTACTTATATCATAATTGGAAATAATTATAACTATCTATTAATTTATTCTAATTTTGATCTCCAGTTCCGTTATGCCACAGGATTGGACAAATTCTTTATTGTCATTGGGACAATCTGCGCCATAGCACACGGCGCCGTCATGCCGTCTACGTTCATAATCTTTGGGGAAGGGATCACTGCCCTCACAGAATATTATCGTAAACAGGTGGCAGGACTGCCTGTAGAGTCCACTGAAATGGAAAAGAATATAGCAGAGTTGGCCTTGTACTTTACTTATCTTGCGATCGGTAATCTGGTGACGACATATGGACAGATGACATTTTGGTCGTTAGCAGCTGCGAGGCAAATCAAACAGATGCGTCTCCATCTCTTCAGGTCGATATTAAATCAGGACATTGGTTGGTTTGATTGCAATGACCCGGGGGAATTGAACAATCGTCTCACAAAGTAAGTATACAAGTACGCCACAATTCCGCCATCTTGCATTTTCAAACCGCAATCTTGGATTTCATTTGTGGAAGTAATGTTGAAACTAGTTCGTTCTGAATTATTCACTACAACAGTAGTTGCACAGTCATGTACATGAATAAAGAGGATATTTAGTATATTTCTTTTTCATTAAAAACCTGCAACAAGTGTATTGATTACTGACTAATTTTATTTTCCTTGACCTGTCACTCAAATTTCATTACCTTGGAATTATAATATTGATAATAATAATGATAATAATAATAATAATAATTATAATAATAACAATAATAATAACAATAATAATAAGTTTCAAAGTGCCCTTTCTAAAACTAATCAGAGGAAAGTCGACATATTAAGAATTGTCCACAAATAAATTTTAGAAACGTTTAGGAACGTTCAAAGTGTATACTTTACAGGCTTGGAAGCTACAGTAGAAGATTTAGATGAAGGAAGATTTAAAATCTAAAACGTTTCCACATGCTAGATAGAGTTAGATACGACTCTGGCAAACTAGGTTTGAAAAACAAGGGGTTCGAATTCTACGTCGACGAGTAGGTCAAATCAAGATTGACATAATCAACTAGAAGTTGCTGCTCGCGCTCTTCTGCTTGCTTCTTCCATCTCCGTTCACTTCATATTGTTCTACTCACTCGTGTATTCACACTTACCTAACATGTGCGTCACACGCACACTCTTCAAATTACTCGTGCTCTTTTGCTAGCTTGTTTTTAACTCCGTTCGCTTCATATTGTTGTACTTATGTTTTCTTTATACTTAGGTTGCACGCTTGAACAAGACTTTAAAGGGAGAGTGTCACGGTATAGCGCATTCGTGCCTAATGGCTCCTAAGTACAACAAAAAGAAGCTTTACATGCCATTGCTAAATATTATCCAACTGAAACAGCATTTTGGAACAAAAGCCCTTTGATTAAGCACGTTCGGCGGGGTCTGATGCATTTGCGGGCTATTTCAATAATTTGTTCTACGGGCCGACACTAAATTCACTTTACAACTCAATACTACAATCTGCTTCAATCGCCTTCTGAAACAAGCCATCCGACCAGATAGTGTACTGGGAAACACAGGTTTATATTCGAGTTGCTGATCATAGTCATTATTTTTATCATATATCTCGTTTAAATTGTCGGATTTAAGAGACCTTGCGTACACATGCGCTATGCTGTGATACTCTCCCTTTAATAATACATTATGGGTTAAAAGCAGCACTGTTTATACGAATTCAGATCACGAGCTTTGAGGTACTAAAACAAATTGATTTCCAGGTAGATATGTAATCGGTATCGAATGTAGGTTTGAGAAGAGCATGAGAGGTTTGTAAAGGGCATGAGGGATTTGTAAAGGGCATTCCTGAAAGAGTTGAAGGATGGAAGGAGTCTGATAGATGGTGTGAAGGAGTTCCATAGTTTGAAACAATGATCTCTGGAAGAGCGATGTTAGTACTCGCAAGGTAATCATACAGTAACAAACATTTCTCACGGTTCTTAATACTTAATAAGAGTTAGAGCATGTCACTTTATCGTAACCCTACCTCGATCGTTTATAGAACGCATTAAAACATGTTAAAATGTATTCCTTTACGTTTTAAAATCAATAAAATATTGAAAATATAGTCCGCTGATTTTCTTTTGCTCGATCAAATTACTTAAATTTACATCTAGGTGTATTGAATGGGAGCAGAGCGTAAGCACTGACTTACGAAACTTAGCAAATTCGAGAAAGCGAGCGCTCTCCAAAATTTTGCGAGCAATTCGAACAAGGGCCAAATTTTACGAGCGCTCAACAATTTTGAAGAACCATTCAACACTTCCTATATCTGCCAGCTAGACGCTTCGATACAATTAAACTGAACCTTTTCCCTTCGCAGTCCTTACCATTGAGGTGAATGAAAAATATACTCCGCGGTGTAACTTTGTTTGACGGTGAATTCCAAGTGCATGAGAAATAAGAAACCTTTACTTGTTTTTTAATTCTCAGTTGGCAAGGGACTATAAAGCATTGAAATATATACAATGTTCTATGACGTAATATCAAGCCCAAAAGTGGCCATCTGCGCCATCTGCTCTCCTTTATGTCATAAACTTCACTTTCTTTGAAATGTATCTATAATTTTACCCTGCATGCACTGACATAATTTATTTAAGGCAAGAACTAATTGCGCAATTTTCTTTTTTTTAACTTAGTATGATTTTCTGGCAGAAATCTCATTGCCGAGTTCAGTGCTATTTCAAAGTCAAATAGTATCCGACAATCAGTTTTAAGTTGCATGCCATGATTCAATGCATGAATTGATGAATTCTCTACTGCATTGTTCTTTATCGCCATTTCCCACGGCACAGATTAATATCAGTGATTTTCTCAGTGATCGTCTTTTAATTTTTAGGTAAGCTAAGAGAAGCAGGTCTGTCGATAACATTTTCAATTACTTCTATAATATATCTAACAGTTTCTACTGAAAATGAAGAAAATCAGTATAAGGTATTATCGACCTGATGTCTCAGTTGTTTTTATATTTCTAATATGCAATATCGCAGATCGTCCGAGGCCGGGAGAACTGACCCAAAATAAAATAAAAATTGAATAAAATTAAATTTAAAACTTATACTAAATAGGTGACTAACAATGTCTCATGTGCTTCCTTGGGTATAGTATAAGGTGTGTGAATGGTGAAAGATGAAAGGTGTGAGTTTGTCTTGGTCTGGTTTTTAGCCTGATGGCTGATATGATGCACTCGTAGAAATATTTATGTTTGCGGTATCATAGTTACTTGCCTTAGCAACAACTATTCCGGTAGCTATTTATATGGCTGCGATAATTGAGCAATGACAATAGTCAAGTCGTTTAAAATCCTACCTTTCTATTAGTATTCATGTAGTTGGCCAAATAATTAAAATAGTATAGTCGTCATATAAACATGTTTCACTGTACATGAAAGGTATAAATATATCTTAGTGAGTTATGAGAACATTGTCCACGCATAGACGACAGTTGAAATTCTCAGTAGTATGTAAGACGGTGGTAAACAGTACAGTATAGAATAAGTGCAAGCAGTTATTAACTAAGCCTGTATCGAGAATTCTACTGACCAGCTGCTAGAAAACAAACTGTTCGTTTATCTGTTTTATGTCGGCAGACAAGCACAGATAATTCAAGTTCTGTTCAAACACGAAGGAGAAAGCGACAACTATATATATATATGTTCTTTGAACTTGAACTATTTCTAAACTTTCCTGAAGACGGGAATCGAGCACTGATCCGTGATCGGGCACTGATCAATCAATTATGATTTGAAAAAGTTAAAATTAAAGTAACACAAACCTGTTATTGCCGTAGAATCTTCTGTTGCGGCGATTTCTCTTTTGCACCAATTTCCGCGAACCCGACGTATGTATTTTAATCGTCAACTGAACCTTGAAAAAATTCCGCCAAGCTCCAATTAATGTTGTAATATCTTGTGTTTACTGTTGAAGCGTTTTTCAGTGTTTCTCGTATTACTAAGTCAATGCGGTATTCATGTAGTGTTTATTTGTTCACTAGAACTGAAGTTCCTGTCCAATCCTGACCTTGCATTTTGTGACTAATTATACAAGAAAAATTTAGCACCGCAAATAGTAACTGGTAGTTAATCCTGCACAATAACTGCAATTAAATAAAGCCACTAGTATGAATATTTTTAAATTTGAAAATATTGCAATTCTAAGTCACTTAGCTTGGGCTCTGTTCAGATGCGGACTCAGTGAAAACACAACTATTTGGAAACGTATATCCGTGTGGACATTCTTGTCTTCGTTTGAAAATTACGGGTAAACACAATTTAATGTTTCGTATCACATTAATTGGCCGTTCTTCATATGAAAATGCATTTCATGCATCTCACAAGACAAAGATGCCAATTTCACAATTGTATATAGCAGTCTCCCGTTTCAAAGCGGGTTTTATATTGAAACTATCGAATTATTATAAAACTGAAATTGATACATAACCGATAACGCTTTTTCAGACCGTTTTCCCGGTAATCGCAACCTCGTTTTTGCGACTCCAGTTAAAACTAGTTAGGTATTCTCCAGCAGAACGGAATCACTTGGTTTAGACAAGTTTTGAATTCCGTTTCTAATTTGGCTTAGTACTGAATGTTGAATGGTTCCTCAAAAGTTTTGAGTGCTCGCAAAATTTTAGAGGGTGCCCGATCGCTTTCTAGAATTCGCTAATGTTCGTAATTCGGTGCTTGCTTGCTCGAGCTCGTAAGAAATAGTGCTCTGCTCACATGCTCGTAAATCCAACCACTGATTTCCTAAATAATATACCTTTTTGAAAATCTAATGGCATAAGTCCAGTGTAGATTGTAACGAAATATGGGGAGATAATAATTTTTAAATATTAACTTTCCAAGAATTGGGCTATTTTGATCAACAATGGCCTGCTTTATATTTTGCTCGGCAAAGTCCAACCAGTGCAACTCACTGGCAGACCTTCCAACCTCTTAAGCCCCCACAGCGTGCGGTCTCCAAATTTCCCCCGAAAAACCTTGAGATTTAGGTCCCAAACCGTGAGATTTTTTAAAAAAATATTCCAAAATGAACAAAACACAAGACTATTAACTGAGCATTAGAACGAGGTCCAAAAATAGCTCGTCCTAGATTCCCCGTGACATATGGCGAAACACATATTCAAAGACGGAATTCGATGAGAAAACTGCTACAAGTACCAAGAAAATGCATAAAGTATTAAACACAAAAGTTTCATTTTGGGCTGTGTTTTATTAAGAACTCATTCGATTTGGAAAACCGTGAGATTTAGGGGATAAACCGTGAGACTTTGAGAAGACACCTGAAACCGTGAGTCTCACGGTCAAACCGTGAGAGTTGGAAGGTCTGATTTGGGTTTGTTACACTCCTAACGCTAAAGTACCCGTAGCTAATATTTAACTAGCATATGTTGTGCAATTTGCAATCCAGACTGCTAGGACTGATTATTTTCTTAAACCATCAAATTCAGGTGAAATAATTTATTCAACAGCACATGGGATACTGATTTAGAATAAAAAAGATTTTCAGTTGAATGAGCGCTTTTCGCTTTAAGAATTGTAATTTGACAAGCAGCACTAGAGAAACTGTAAGTACTCGTACGAATATTTTGTTACGTATTAAAAAAAAACTATGTCTAGCAGAAGTTTACTGTCGCAGATAACATGTCTGGAATATAAACCGGCTTTGCAGCTTT
>JANVCJ010070171.1:0-12713 GCA_026413505.1 Epizoanthus ramosus
ATAATGCGATGAGAAAGCTGAGGCAAGATCAAGTATATTATTGCAAAATTTTCAAAGCAATTTGCACAAAAAAGAATCTTCTCTTCCCTACAAGTTACTGTATATCGAGATATAGCGGCAGCCTCCGGCGCCTTGGTTCGTTGTCTGTGATTCTGTAACGTACATTTGAACATATTCCCATGGAAAGTGCGCAATACAAGGCCAAAAAAATATTTGTTTAGCGTCCCCGCCCAACCTGATAAATGCCCCCGACCTCCAATTTTTTTTATTTTTCAAAAAACCTTCTGATGAACATTCATGTGCGAGCCAATCTTGACTGCAGATCACAAATAAAACTATCGTATTATTTTGCTGGTTACGAACACATCTGCATTCACTGTGGGGCAGTTGACAATCTTGTGACGATGGACGGCTTCTATCCATACTGAGAAGATTGCAGCACAAAGGATAGGGTTAACTAACTTTTCAGCCAGATGTTAGGACGAATTTGAAGTTGAGATCCACAGTTGTGAAAATGTGTGAATATGGATGCTGGTGTAGAGGAGAATTAACTTCCGATGAAGATTTTAAAATGTGCCTATTATTCTGTGAACCTGTTATTCTGCTTGTTTATATCAAGACATCTGCATTCATTGTTCGGCAGTTGACAATCTTCCGTCAATGGACGCCTTCTATCCATAGTGTGAAGATTGTAGCTTTTCAGCCAGATGTCGAGTTTTTATCGGCTGCTTGTACAGATATTTCAAGTAATTAAGTTCGTTCTGAGAGGAGAGCCCCTACACTTTCACTTCGAAATATGTGATAATGAATTGAGACAAATTGTGCTGTTGGCTTCTCAGATTTAAGTTTCACTCGCTGTACATGTACTCCAGGGTGTTGAAAAGCGAATACCCTCGTAGTGATCCTGGAATGCCACTCAAGACCGTTGTATGGATTGATGTACCCGATTCCCAGGAGCACTATAAACGCATTGTTTCTGAAACACCCCGTACAGCCTATATAGGAGATGAGAGCCGGTGCCCATTGTATATACATGGTCTAATGCCTGGAGATAAAATAAAAACTAAAAAACACCACCCTCCCTACCTGGAAAAATTGAAATGGGTGGACGCTATAAACAAGTAATATGTTTAATTTGGCCAAAATGCAACACCATTGCCATACTTTGCAAGATACGCGGTAAATTACCCCGAGGGCAGATATCTCTCATATTGCGGGAAACGTTTGCCCGAAACGTTCGTCGCCGGCCATATCAGCACCGCCATGTAAAACCTAACTCTTTTAATTGAAGACTGGTTCTTCTTTACAATACAAAGTTAGGTAACCTGCGATCAGGCCTTCTTTAGGTCGTCAGACAGAAATAGTCAGACAAAGAGACCGACAGAGAAAGGGAAAGAAGGCCTGACCGAAATACTGTCTGGCGCAATTCCACCCACTGTCGCCTCCAAACACTCAAATCAAAAATTTGCGGTTGCCAATGAAAGCGCGTGCCCCTAAAGTCTATTGTTAAGTAACCAATCGGAGCAACATCCAGATTTTGGATTTTCTACATGGTGCCAGACAGTATTTCGGTCAGACCTTCTTTCCCTTTCTCTCTCGGTCTCTGTTTTTGTCTGACTATTTCTGTTAGACGACCTAAAGAAGGTCTGATCGCAGGTTAAAAGTTCGGCGGTTATGAAACCAGGGCGTGGTGTTGCCTCGAAAGATTTTATCAGAATTCCACGCCATTTTGCAACAATATGACACAAAAGATGAGGAAACGAAGGGATAGTATATAGTAAGAACATGGGAATAGCAACAAGCTAAAAAACAACCCAGCAGCTAACAAAATCTCTAACATTGCACCACCAGTCGACAAACAGAAACCTAATTCGGCCGCTAACAGCACGGCCTAACAAATGGCAGTAATTCCAAATCTCGAATTTACGTTAACGTTCCGATCTTTCTGTCTTATGTTCCAAAACGGTTGAAGATGAATATGTTTTTAAAACAAATTTAAAAGTGGTACATTTATATTGCGCCTTTTCTATATGAATATACTCTATATGACTACACTTGAACTGGCCCGACTTTTGAATTTTCTCCCATGAATTCGCCACACAGGTATAACGTAACGCTACAAAAAGTCAAACGATTCACACCGATATCCTAACACTCTTTGTGTATTGTTTAATGTCATTCCAATTCGAAATTTCCTAATAGACAAACTGACAAACTAAACTGACAAATTAGCGTTCCCGCTGCTTTACGCCAGATTGCATTATATTGGTCGCTTATTATCTCCAAATAAAAAAAATATGTTGATGAAGAATGTAACGTGTTCACCGAAATCAGACATGGTCATTTTACATCCCTTTGGCAGTTGCTTAAAATTGTACGGGGTAAAATTGTATAAACCATGACCAATCAATTATTCAATAGGTGGGCTTTCCCATGCAAATCCAATTCCATCATTACGGCCGCAGCTGGGAAGCTTACATGATTAGGTTCGCATACTAGCTTCCTTTCATCCAACAATTTTTTTGTTTTTTTCAAAGTTTGAGCGATTGTATGCAGAAACGAAACTCAGAACAGAATAAATGATCTGGCCGTGGACAGAGTTCAAAGCGCCCACCCAGTAATCCAGCACTACTTTAATCAGGCTTTTAAAGTTTACTAGTTTTGGTTTATTTTCAACAACTAAATGTTGCCATATATAATCGATAATAAAAGAAATCGCTACAATTTGTTAAAAGACCGAAAATATAGCATAATTAACATTTCCAGCTGTTTTTCTCAGCGTTTACAGTGAGAACTGAACAACTTTTCTATCAGTTGCAGATATCTTTAGATCACTTGATGTGAAAGTGTGGATAGATGAAAAGTTCCTTAATTATGGGATCCGGGCATAGCAACTATACAAATCCGTTAAAGAGAAGCGGAAACGAAAACTCGTTTGTCATTTTGACGCGCGATTCGTCGCGAATATATTATTTAATGTTTTGACGCGTACGCCATCTGGTTAGCAGAGCATGTACAAACCGATCTGATGTATTGAAAAATTCCCACACTCCAGTACACAATTTTAGATTCGAAATGCTCGTGACTACAAACAATGACCACTTGTGAACACTTTATGACGGTGTCTCTTAAGAGGCCGTGCGCGAACAATAGAGCGCATTATAGCTATGTGGCCAATCGAATCCGCGATCTAGCTCATAAAATGAAGTTAATTAGACTACTTTATTTGCATGATAAAGTAGAAAAATTGTATTATTACTACGATTAGCTGAATTCACTGAATTGATACATCTTTATTTAGAGCGATCAGAGTGGGCGCTCCTTCGAGTCATTTCGACGCAACAGTTGCTCAAGTACACAGCTAAATTGTACAACGAAGGAACTGATCCGTAATGGCGAAGATCCTATGGGCTATCCTTCTCCTGTCAATAGTTTTTGTGGCAGTAGAGGCGAACAAGAAACGGGAAATGAAGAAAGACCATGAACGACTCAAGTTACACGCAATGAAGGCGGCAGTCAAGCGCGCCATGAGTGGCCACCTTTTCTCGAAGACGAGATTTGGAAGTGGTCAGAACGCCAATCTACACCAAGTGTTGGATTTTCTAAAACACCTGCAGTTCAGCGAAGGAAGCCAAGCTCACAAGATGAACGGCAAACACGGTCATCACTTAAACAAGAAATTCCTTCGCCGCCTGAAGGAGGCCTTCCCCAACAACGAGGATGAGACTGAACGTTTCTTCAAAAATCTCAAGAGAAAGTTCAAGAAGTTCCAAAGAAAAAACGCGCACCTGAACAACAACAAACGGCATCTCCACAAACGCAAGAACAACCATCCCAAGTCCAAATTGACCGTTATCCACGCTGATAATGAAGTCCAACAGAAACGTAACCGTTTCCCAAAATCCAAGAGTATGATACAGTGATCTCTAGTAAAGGTAAGTCTTAACAAAGTTAAACAAAGTTTTAAGTTATTTGTCCCTTTGGCCGCAAGCTGATACGCAAGGTAAATGCTTTTATGAAGTTCTCACCAGGAGGTCTTTAATTAGAAGAGCAGGGATTGATTGAATTTTCAGCAATGAACCCTACGATACTCCTTTGAAGGCCTTTGAAGGCCGTTACTTAAATGTGCAAAAACGGTCGAAACTGTTCCGATTTCCTTGTCATTTTACAAGTTGCTACGTAAACGAACTCAACTTTCCTGGTCCATATAAAAAATAATTATCAACTACTGAACTAGTTACCGGTTTTCCGCCAGTTATTGTATTCGAAATTCCTGATTGGTAAGTTCAACATCTTAAAATATCCGGAAGGTTGGAAGATTTGCAACTTCTTAGATTACAAATGTTTCAAGAGACAAGCAAGTTTTGACAGACAAAGTTTCTAGTTCCCGTTAGTACAGAAAGTTAGTTAACATGCCAATATCATGTACAAGTTTGCATCTTACGAAACGACATACTTGAGTAGCCATGCTAATGCAGTAGAGCGACGCCGCGTGATGGAAGCTCAATAAATCGTATAAAATAGAGTACAGTATATATATCACGCACGCTGGTGCAAAACACGGCTGCTGTTAATAGACACTCGAAACTTGCGGCTGTTTCTTCATGTACGGAACACAGATGACGTCACACTCGAAACTCTAACAGAGAAATATATAGTCACCCAACCATAACCAAGCGACTAATCCTGCCTAAGACAATAGCTTTCCGTACACGAGGAAGGACCAAAACTTTTCTTTTCCTGTTACGAGACATAAATATCACAGAAATTGCAACGTCGTTATAACGTTACTGAACCGGTTTCTGGACAATCACAAAAAAGAAAATATTTAGACGACTACTCAATAAAATACTTGCCGTCCTAAAATCGCTGTCCAACTGATAGCGAGAGATGTGCAAGCTGTGTAATGTGCCATCCTCGTGCAGCGAAATGGCGACAAACTGAAATATCAGGTGCTATACAGATCACGCGATACGGATTAACAACAAATCTAGATGTGGGATTTATCATCCGAGGGTTCTCAAAGGGGATATGGTCTCTTCTTGCATTAGAATAGCGGAGGTCGCTGCACCGAGCCTGGGTAGGGAATTTAAACACCTTTATAGCTTTCCGAGCTTACGGCCAGCAGGCCCCCGACATGTCACATTATATACCCGTCTCACGCCACAATCACTGACAGTTCACAAATACAACATATTTCTTCTTGTGTATTTCATTTAGAGAGGGTAAGAAAGTAGCAGCGACAAATTCACTTTGAAGCTAGTCTTGATTGAAGTTTCACTTGTTTCCGATCTGAGCCGTCTGCAAAAATTAAATGGCTACTCAATCACCCATAGCAACTGCCAAGGCTCCATATATCAAATAATAGCACCACCAACAGTTCTATTGTCTTTACATCGTCATTTAATAGAAAGCCAAGAAAGCAGTGCTGAGCGTGAGATCACATGCAAATTTATTGATCTGTTGTTGCACTTTTGTGCGATTTCTTCCAGATCCTCTGTGCTTTTGGACACAAGAAACCGAAGACTACCTACAGCAAGCGATTAAATGAAACATATAATCAAGAAATTAGAAGCATCCGATGCATTTATGTATTTTATGAGTTTCACTATATTAGAAATTAAGAAATGCACCCTATTTTATAAATGAATCAGACAGCCATTCTACGAACACCGCCACATGAACACTTACACACATAAACACATACAACAAACATCTGATATACGAACATTCACATACCGTATTCAGTACAGCGGACACAAAACACGCACACACACACACACACACACATGCGCGCGCAAGAACGCACACATACATACATACATACATACATATAGACAGACAGACAGGCAGATGGACAGACTCATACATACACACATATATAGAGGACATTACACGGTAGCGATAAGACATGAATTTATCTTCGAGATGTTGTTCTTGTCACGAGAAGCTAAAATCCATATCTTCGAGCATACCTTTTTATTATATGGAAAACAGAGTATTAGAATAAGACAAGGTTTAGGAAACCTAGAAAATCGTGTTTAATGTAAAACATATCGATATGCCACGCAAGCGCGTAACATGGAAAATATGCCACTCGGGACCCGGATGTAGTGTCGTATGGATTCTACGAGTGCTTTAGTTCTCAGTAAAACACTCACATCCATATAATAAATATTATTATATTGACAGTCAGACGCATAACACACACACAAAATAATTACTGGCCCCTTTAATTGGACATGGCGCACATTGTCTTGCCTCATACAATATATCCACATATATGCGCGCATATATTTTAGATATATTTTTGACGAAGAAATATAAAAATATTTTCGCACGTAACTACAGAAAAGAAATGCACACCAATAGCCCACGTTAAGCCAACTCTGGCACAGTAATACATTGTTTACGTTCAGTTAAGCGATATAGAAACTGACCAAAGCATGCAAATGTACAACAGTTCAGTGTCAATAAAGATGGCATAAAACACGTCCTATCGAGTCTTCGAATGTACTCAAACATCGTCACCATATCCAAAATTATGGTCAGGAGTGGGGTAGGGTTGTCGTCCCCCTCTCCCAATTCCTCTTCTCTTTCTTCCGTTTTTGTCTCTGTCCCCCAACCCTCACCTCTCCCCTTAGCGCTGTGCACTCTCACACAAGTCCTGGCTGTTTCAACAATGAAATAATTTATTATTTATACCAAAGCTACAAGAGCAAAGATTACAAGTTACAACCTGTGGTAAAGCCTATCAAACTACTAAGAAAACCTCGTTTGTCAGATAACTGCTAGTGGTATAATTTAAATGGAAAAAAAGGGATTAATTTTTTAAAAATAATTTATCACTAAATTGTGTAGTACAGTAGGGTAGAGTAGAGTAGAGTAGAGTACAGTAGAGTAATAGTATGGTATGGTATGGTATGGTGTGGTGTGGTGTGGTGTGGTGTGGTGTGGTGTGGTATGGTATGGTATGGTATGGTATGGTATAGTATGGTATATAGTATACATGTAGTACAGTCCAGTACAGTACAGTAGTGTTCTAAATTTTTATCCTATGAACTCCATATCCTACTTCAACAGTTACTCGCCAGGTCTTTCTACATATAATTATCTGCCAGAACTGCTACAGCTGCATACAAACTAAATACGACAATTTTGTCACCACTCTATCAATAACTACTCATTAACTTGATCAATAAGTCAAATTACAGATATGGCTTTACAGATCATTTTATCATGCATGTACTAAACGAAAATTAAAAAATATTCACTCCTTTAAACTAATCAGCATATATTCAAACTTCACAAGCCAAATTGAAAGTCATTCTTTCAACACACTACAACAGACTACACCTTTTTGTCAAATGCTTGCAAGATGTTTCTGACCTAACTACCAAGATAGAAGCCCTCTAAACAGAATGTCTTGTTTGCTACAACATAACATTCCAATCCATCTTACATTACTTTGCCAAAAGTATTCAAATAACAGGATGTCAGGCAATTTGTTTATGTAGTTGGGGCAAAGGATAAGGGGGCAAGAGGTAGAAGTCACATAACCTACGAAAGGCCAACGGGGCATGATGCTGTGCAGCCAAATCACTCAAAATCCTGTTTTTCCACTATTTCTGGCAAATGAGACTGTCTTTATCTACAACGAAGGCTGATGGAATGAATAACAGCCAGCACAAACTCTGCAAGAGGTGCAAGGCATATAAACTACACAGAGTTTGGTAGATACAGTTTTATGTAGATTCCAAAGGATGAAAACTCTGTTGATGCTGTGCTGATAAAAGGAGCACTAACACTGGAAATGCAGAAATCAAAATCTGCCTAAAATCTACCACTAACCTACAAGTAAACCAGGCTAAGTTTCTAAATCCAGCTTTCATCTGCACTTCAGAACTGTACACTGGTTCACTGATCACAGGATGGAGATCTGGACCGCGAGCGCTTTCTTGGTGGTGGAGAGCAGGAACCACGCTTTTCATGCACATTATCTGGACTGTTGCGAGCTCTACTGGATGACCTTGAGAGAAAATAATAACAAATCCAAGCAAGTTAGACTCGTAGATCATATGAGAGTTCAGTGTTTTCATCACATGCACTGAACTGATATGTCTCAGATATCTGGTGTACCTCAGGATACCACGCAATTTAGATAAACCCATAAAACGAAATAAACTTGCACTCATTTTTAATAGCACCAACTATGAAATTGACCAGGTCTGACTTGCAATACAAGATAACAGCCAAGTGACACTGTGAACAGTAAAGAACCCGTACTAAACCGGCTATGGCTGTGAGTACATGTACCAGTGAAAGTCACATGATTGAAAGATAAACAATCTTCTATTCCCATTTGGAATTGAAACACTGGGTGCATAAACAACCTAAGTGATCTTTTTCAGATCAAGTTTTAAAACTGAAATTTTTCCATTTTGATGTTCCTGTAAGACTATATTAGTTAAACCACAAACTGTATTTGCTGTAAAAGTAAAACCCTTCTCTTGCATCTTGTGCATTTAAGAAAACAGTGTTGATTAAATTCTAGCCTCGAATGTGCATATATAGAAACTTTTAATGTTAATATTTTGGGTTTATCTTTTATTTTTAGCATAGTTAATTTTATTAGATCGTTTTTTTTTCAAAGCGCATTTGGGCATTCATGGAAAATGCGCTTTATAAATCAAGTATATTATTATTATGTTATGAGAAATTGACACTGAGCCAATAAAATGTGATATTTTAGTTTGCTTCTCATACATTCAAGAAAACAGTGTTGATTAAATAAACTGCAAGATGTAGCCATAACTCAGTGAAGACTGATCCAAATTGGGTTGTGTTTGCACCAAATATCACATTCAGGGTTCATACAAAATCTTCTATGCAAAAGTGTAGACATTTTTCAGACTTTTTCCAGACTATTAAATTTATTCACAGTTGACATCAATCCAGTACCAATTTGATCTCCAAAAATGGCTGAAATTCTAATTCACACAAACTCCAGACTTTTTCCAGACCCTGATATGATTTTCCAGACTTTTCCTGGTCTTTGGATTTACAGACTTTTTACAGACTCCATATCAACCCTGACATTTGTTGCCCAGAAATAAGTATGTAAGTTTGCATTTCTGGCAAGAGCTATGGTGTAATTTGATCTTTTAGACTTGTTAAGTGATAGAGAGAGAGAGACATACTGTGGATGTGTTAAAGACAAACAGGAAAGGTTTATACGTATACTGGCAATCTTGATGCAGTAATTCACCTATGGGCTGTACTGTTCAGGTACCCCATCCTCAACTTTGCCATACTCTTCGTAGCTCCCTAGGACAATATTCCAAAGTCCTCAACCAAGGACTCAATCAAGTGTAGTCCTCAAACAAGTGGCCAACATCGGCATGAGAAAGTAGAGTGATTTTTAATCTTCCAAAAATACCAAACTTAAAGGATCACTTAGGCTGTTTATGCACCCCAGTACTTCAATGATATGATAAGAATACAACATGTCACGTCATGTAAAAACCCGCTAAAATTACAATCAGAGTACAAGAAATATACTTATGTCCTTAATTACACAACAAACTAGAAGCATCATAATGACACAACAAACCCTCTGTACTCATACAATAAATTAGTTCAGTTAGCTCATGGCCAAAACAGTTACTTGACACCAATACAATTAGGTTTTATAAGGAAACTTTAAAGGTCAGAAAAAGCCGTAAATGCAAATTGAAATCGTATCCCATCTTTAACTCTGTTCACACATTTGCAGATTTTTGAATGACTAGCACATAACTAAAATATAAAACTGGCAATTTCTTTCATTTCAAGAGTAGTACAAAATCAACCTTGTCTCTTAACAAATTGCGTGTATGTTAGCAAAAAAAGTAACTTGCAATTTCAGAAACCAAAATGAAAGTCGAATTGTACTTCTTTGTTTTGGTGCAAGCAGAATTTGAGTATAAGTTGCATTTGCTGATCTGTACCTATTCTTCAGTGTGAAGTGAATTGAAGGTTAATGCCTGTAAGGGAGCAGGCTAAACACATGACTTCTTGAGGGACCCATTTGGGGTAGGGTGTACAGTTGGCTGCATTATATCTCCTCTGGGAGTTTAATCTCAATATTTAAATAATTTGTTTTCTCTAAAAAATAAAAGGCAAAGTGTAGAAAGGAATATTACTGTATTTGACATAATATTTGCTAAGAGTTGTTTTGTATTATATAAAGTCAGAACCAAACATTTTTGACTATAGCAAAACAAGCAAATGGCTGAAGATGACTATGGTCAAAAATGTTTGATTTTAACATTCAGTTTCAAATATTTTTGGCTGTTTTCCATCGAGTTATCGTAACACAAGGGCAAGTTTGGGAGAACAAGAAATAGTTGTGGTAGCATGAGCTGCAGGCTTGTTTCCACAGCTATTTTACATTCCCACAAACTTGCACGAGTGTTACTATAACTAAATGGAAAACACAGAAAATGTTCTCTATTTCTTTTATAAAAATAAATGCAGCCATGTTTCCATCGAGTTGTGGTAAATGGCTTTCAATCAATCAGTGAGCATGTTATATCTAGTTTATTTTATAAGGACTCCTAGAAATCTCAAGCTTCTTCTCCAATTGTTAAATAATAATTATATGGCTGTGTTTATTTAATGATGGCAACCACTTTCTGGAAAATGAGTAAATTATACACACAGAGAAGAATGGAAAGAATTTTCAATTGTATCACCGGTATCTGTGAAGGTATATGTACCACACACGTAGTGTTAACCAGCCCCCGACTGAGCAATATAATACAATGTACTACACATAAACTCCTATATCTACAGTGAATACCTGGTAGGTACCTCTTATAAGACTCTGCCTTTCAACTGTGAAGTAAAAAGCTGTCACTTGACTTGCTGCTGTTGCATCCAAAAGGCATGGAATCGTTTGTTCATTCATTCATTCTGTACCAAATTAAGAACTCTATGTATATGGAGAGCCAACGATGGCCAAGACCGAGCGCACGGTGAGCTGAAAACTGGAGCTTCAACACGCATGTTTTACCAACAACAAGAATTCAAGAAAAAGTGACAAGTTGGTACCTTGTAATCCACAGGATGAACTTGACTGCAGCAGCTGCCTTAATAGCATGAACTCCATCCGGTAGAGGAATTACATATACGTATGACTAACCTTAAACGGCCATATACTTCTGTGGCTCAACTCTGATGCCAGTTTATGAGATATTAGTGAACAAAATGTACAACTATGAAACTTGAGAATCACAACTAAAGGCAGACATTGTTGAAGTGAACTGCGGCAAATTTTCAAGAGATCCAAAAACAAAAAAGTTACCTTTGGTTTCCAGTTCTGATCCTCGATCTTCTACACAAAGAATCTAAAATAATACCTTCATCTCCTTGTATTCTTTTTATGGACAAACATTTTGGAACAAACAATGAAAAAAAATCATAAACAACATTAATGGTACCTCAATTCAGGCATCCAAGACTCTTGAGTATGCACTTCTTGTAGACTTCTTGTTGTTGTTTTTCTTCCACACTGGGCGACAGCATTGTATGTGAAACAGTTGTCTTAAATACTGCTTTTTAACTCTGTTGTTGTGTTTTGTCATGAACAATTATCATTTGCACGTCATCTATGAAGTGTGCACAATCAGGCTGATCCATCTGTATACAGTGCTTGACTGCACAGTTTGTTTTGATGCAATAAAATTTAAAAAGCAGTAACATGCCGAGCCTACATTTAAGTAAATGTGCTGCTCAACATTTCTGTTATTGTGGGCTGACACTCACCTGCTGCTCAAAGGGCTGGACTTATCTTTTTCATCTATTTCTGACTCTTGACCAGAATCTGCATTTTTCTCCAATCTTTGGATTTCTTGGTCACCATCCTTTTCAGCATCACTCTCCCTCTCTCTGTGCTTTTCCTTATCACTATCCCTATCATGACCTCTGTCCCTTCGATCACGATCACGATCACGGTCCCGATCCTTTTCCCGGTCTCTGTCACGATCACGTTCACGGTCCCGATCACGGCCCCGATCTCGATCACGGTCACGATCTCGATCACGGTCTCGATCACGGTCTCGATCACGGTCGCGGTCTCGTTCACGGTCTCGATCACGATCTCGATCACGGTCTCGATCACGCCCCCTATGCCGGTCACGGTCACGGTCGCGATCACGTTCTCGATCCTTTCTTCTATCATGGTCACGGCCCCTGTCATATTTGTCCCGATCCCTATCTCTGTCACGCCTCCTGTCACGATCACGTTCCTTGTCATGATGACGATCGCGATCCCTATCATGATCGCGGTCCCTGGCACGATCACGGTCCTTGTCACGATTGCGGTCCCTGTCACGATCGCGGTCATTGTCACGACTCTTCTCACGATCACGGTCTTTCTCATTATTAGATTCTGGCTTTTTTTCTGGATCACGTGACCTGGACCGTGGTTTTGTTAGTTTCCATGGGCGACTCTGTAAAAACATGTACAATCATTATGACCCTCATTCTTAAATTGCTTTCAATTGTTATCTTAACAGGGCAATGAAATGTCAAATTTGAATTTATGAATTGGGTAGTTCCAGAAAATATCCATACCCCTACCACGGATGGCATTTTGGAATTCCGAAGGGGAAGGGGGGGGGGGTTGTAGGAAGGCCTGTAATACCACAGGGACGGGGGCGTGTGGGGGC
>JANVCJ010070182.1:0-21264 GCA_026413505.1 Epizoanthus ramosus
CCCCCCGCCCGTTGACAGCATTGCCAAATAATGGGTCCAAGTCTCCAGAAGGCTTTATGACACCTATTTAATAAAGCTTGCATAGTGTGACTGCATATTAAATAAATTTTGAGTGCTTAACTAAAGTGCACAATTTTAAGGCGTTTCACCAAACGTTTCCCTAACTTTGATGGAGGCAGCGTGGCATAGTGAATTGGTGCTTGGACCTAGGATCCCGAGTCGAGCCCAGTCTACACTCGGTCATGTGCTTCTATCCGGCGATCCCAAGTTCAAGCCCAGCTCAGGGCCACGTTTGTAGATAGCCAGCTGGAGTGCCTCCTGCCAGTTGGGGATTTTAACCTCTTTAATTTCATTTATTATTATTTCATTGATTTCGTGGAGCACCTGTAAATTAGCGGATAAGCCAAGTGTGTCTCCACGTTGAATAGTATTTTTTTTAATTTTTACAGTCGCATCTCTTGTATAAAACATTACAGAGACAGTGGCGAACTTAGTAAACGATTCCGGCTCATCCTTACGTATAATTAATATCGCACAATTAGCTCAGCCTTTTAAAATGTCTCCTGGACTGTTGCCGTGGGGGTCCAATAGCCAAAATGTTCAAAAGGTTTTGCTGAGAAGCGAAGCGCTACATGGAATATTCTTGGCGGAAGCTTTACCTCTTAAATCTGAACAACATTGCCGAAAATAATCCCACAAATGCAATTAAAGGACCAACTTTCTTGTCTCGAATCTTGCAAAAGTTTACGGTTTTTGTTGTAAACCGAAGTCATAGAGACAAAGGGGTACATGTTGTCTTAATTGGAGCTTAAGTGCTTCAAGCGGCTTATAATGTAAAGCATGAACTGGCCCGGCGAAGAGATCAAGGGAGCAAGCCAGAATTAGTTTCGAGATGAGCTCAGTTCGTGCCAGTCCGCCATCTTGGATTATACACGGTTGGGCGTTTTTATTAGAGCTCGTCGGCGCAAATCACGGCAGAACTCTGATGTCTAAATTTGCTGAGCCACGGTGAGAACGCCAGCAGTACTCCTTGGAAAACTGAGCCCACGTTATATGACTACGGGAAAAGTCCGCATAATCCAAAATGGCTGCCGAAAAAACTCGAACTGAGCTCGGTTAGCCGAAACTAATTCTGTCGTGCTCCCTTATTATTAAAGAGATTGGACATAGTTCGCATGCATATCGGAAATTAGTTAATCTATATATAATAATAATAATAATAACTTTATTAAAGTGTCTAAGGTTATAGCAGAGCACAAGTGCTTCAACTAATCGGGGACACTGAAATTAATACATAAATATTATAAATAATGAGTAATATAAATACGAAAATAAAATAATAATAAAGATAATAAAGCAGTATGAAGAATAATATAAATTATAATATAATGTAGTATAATTACATATTTCCCACAGTACTTGTATATTGCATAAACAATTCAAGGCTTTTTCTCTTGAAATCCTCGAGACGGCAAATGGTGTTTTCCTTCGCAGAAATCCAAGGATCTGGCAGTCCGAGAGAATTATACTCTTCCAATTTCTCACATTTTTCACAGCCGTGCGATGTCTTTAATTTGTCATCCCATCTCCCCTTTACGACATGACAGCGCACCCAATCTCAACATGTGTGTTTTCCACGCAACCCACCTCCTCTAGAACGAAATTTCAATATTTTAACACTAAAATATTTTTTACCTATAAAAGAGCAAAAACTGGCAACAAAGGTATTGCTTGCTTCAGTGTTCACTGTAGAACACATTTCTGTATTTTAAAAATGTTCATTAGAAAATTCTAGAAATTCACAATGATAACTTGGCCGAACATGAGGGTAGATAGGGAGGAGGGGGGGGGGAGTCCCTACTGAAAGTCCAAATCATTTACCACTTCCCTTATGTTTAGTGCCCAAATATTTTATTGTTGTCTTAGTATCAGCCATGACCTCTCAATGGGATACTCACTTTCACTAACTCAGCCATGCAACTGTTTGGTTGAATTGTTCCAAATCACAATAGTCACGGTTCTCTGCAACGCGCGCCAAGTCTTATCTCATTGTCTGGAAATTCGCCAACGCGGAACTTTTATATAGTGTCTCAGCAAAGGTGTTTCTCTATATAGACATACAATGAACAAAACTAATTTCACGCAAATATCATTTCGAATGATTTATAAAGCATTAACAACCACATGCTCTAAGTAAAACCCGTATCTACTGAGGCACATGTTTAGCCTTATTACTCTAATTGTATCAGAACAGAGTAGTTCGTAATCCCACTATAACTTTGTCTTACATTATGAATACAATTCAGATCGAAGCTTGCATTACAGCCAATACCGAGTTGTTTACTAACTTTTACCGCTGGCAGCTAGCTCGGCTGCAAACCATATGATTTGCATAATTGACATGAACTTCCTTTCCTTTTGTTTCTATATATATAAAGTCAGGTGGCTATTATTATGTATTTTTTGGCAGGTGTCACACCACCTTGTAGCATGACATAGTTTATATAAGGACTAGTCTGAGCCGCCCCCCCTCCCCTTCCCCATGCTATAGAAGTACTGTAACAGTGTCGTTTATACGCATATGGGTGATGCTAGCTATGCCGCACAATCTTGCAATAATCTGATCATATCATAGAGGTAAAAGTGTCGATATTGAGCGAGCAGTAGCCTATGCTTACTTGCCAGCTCCTCCTTTGTTTCAATATAATCCTCGTGCTCCATCGTGTTATGTAACAGTAAGTGGCTTTAGCGTCCAGGGGTATTTCCTTTGAAGGCCGGGGATATGTCAGTCAAGATAATGCGCATGCTCTGGGAGATATGGTAGAAAAACATCTGTCCTCTCGTAATAAGAACATCCATAGGTAGTTGCGCTCAGATTTTGGAAATTGGGCGAGATTAGCTGAAATTGGGCGAGGTTAGGCGAGATTAGGTGAGATTACGCGAGTTTACGCGAGATTAGGCGAGATCAGGCGAGATTAGATGAGATTAGGAGAAATTAGGCGAGATTAGGTGAGATTTGGGCCAATGAGATTTGGCCCAAATCTTGTCTAATCTTGCGGCAAGTTTAGGCGAGATTAGACAAGAATAGGCGAGATTAGGTGAAATTGGCCAAAAATATGGGGCGAGATCAGGCGAGATTAGGCAAGCTTAGGTAAGATTATGTGAGATTAGGTGAGATTTGGGCCAATAACAGGCCAGGCCTATTGGCCCAAATTTTGTTTAATCTTGCGGCAAGTTTAGGCGAGATTAGACGAGAATAGGCGAGATTAGGTGAAATTGGCCAAACATATGGGGCGAGATCAGGCGAGATTAGGTGACATTGGCCAAAAATATGGGGCGAGATCAGGCGAGATCAGGCGAGATTAGGCGAGATTAGGCGCTCCCATCCTCGAGTGCCTGGAGGCTGACAATGCACAATGAGAATGGAGGAGAAACGTCTGCAACATCTAGACATGACGCGAAGTATAAGGAAGGAAAGCGCGCACCACCTATCTGCGAGCATAGCCTGCCCAGTGCATGGACACACCTCTGCCAGCGAGTTGGCACCTAATACATCATTGAGGTCGTCATCGCTCAGCGATGTTCTCCAACGACATAGTACGTGTCTCTAGGTTTGTTATGGTGAAAACGGGATTTAATTGCGATGATAATGGAAGTCATATATAAAGGGCTAAAGCTGAACATCGACTGTAGTGTCCTTCATTCGCTACCATATATATATAAGATAATATAAAGAAATTGTTAAGATTAATGAATGGCAGTTTCAGTCTGGAACGCGACAACTATCGGAACTAGTTCTGGCCAGACTGGCCCTGCTCATGGGTTAAAGCCGTTCAGTTCTCAAATGAAACGCGACAACTATCGGAACTAGTTCTGGCCAGACTGGCCCTGCTCATGGGTTAGAGCCGCGCAGTTCTCAAATGAAACGCGACAACTATCGGAACTAGTTCTGGCCAGACTGGCCCTGCTCATGGATTAGAGCCGCTCAGTTCTCAAATGAAACGCGACAACTATCGGAACTAGTTCTGGCCAGACTGGCCCTGCTCACGGATTAGAGCCGCGCAGTTTTCCCGTTCCAGACGGTGTGCGGGAATTTGATGAGTTTTGGCGTGCGTCGTGAGCTTTTAACAGACCAGTCATGAACAATGGAAATCTAAATCCGTCCAAAGCTGTGTATTCACCAAATTAAGTTTAGGGTTGTCATAGCAACAGCAACGATCGCTATATCTCCTTCATTTCTTAAACGATAGCGTGGAAACTTTCAACAAAATATTCCCCATGATCAATATTATTATGTAGGATTAGGATTAATTTTACCCAACATGCAGCGTTTTTGAAACCTTTCACATTAAAAAGGATGAGAAAGTTTGTTTCAATGTCTCCAAATTGCCTCCATAAGAACTACCAAAATCAAAGTCAACAGACTAGACTGTATAGTGAAACATATTGTACCAACATATTCCGCTTAAATATTACGAAACGTCACCAGATTTTAGCTTAATTTAAAGGTGTCAATACAATACATAAGATTTCGAAGCTCTTCGATACAGTCAGCAATTTTGAATTTTGTCTGCAACCTCATTCCCCATGACCCTTATGAATGAAATAAACTGTGGATAAATTTGTATGGCTTCCTCGGATACCTCAACTTCTGAAATATAAAAGCACCAATTATAAAAATTTGTCGCACCAATACAAAGAAAAAATTTGAACAGTTTACAAAAATGAAAAACACTATTCATAAAATCAAGTCACCATTTATAAAAATAAATGGCAGAATGAATTTAATGAAAGTCAAGGCAGTGAAGGCACCTTCTTTATAAAACAAAGCTGCCATTTGTAAAACAATACCATTAAAAGAAATAAGGGGAAGATTAAAACTTTGGACCTCAGTAAGGACTAAACTTATACCTGCGGTCTAGATGATGGGTTGTGTGGTTACACCCCCCCCCCCCCTCCACCGTGTTGGGCGAAATTATTTTTGTAACTTTCTAGAATTTGGATTCATCTAATGAACACTTTAATTCAGAAACGTGTTCTACAGTAGACAATGAAGTAAGCAATACCTTTGTTGCCAGTTGTTACTCTTTGGCTAGGAAGATATTTTAGGGTTAAAATATTGAAGTTTAGCTCCAAAGGTGGCGTAGTTTACCGTTGACTCCCAACGTCACCCCACCCCACCCCTCTAAACTTGCGGGTCCCGTCAGAAATCATATTACATATATTTTAACCTCTTCGCTAAAGGTAATATTTCAGAATTAAAAGCGTCATTTACAAAAATTGACACCATGGCTGTATTTAAAACAATGATAAAAATACTATTTGCAACAATAGAGCCACCAGTTACAAAAATAAAAGGGGCGAATTTTGATGGATACAACATTTCATAGATGAAAAGGATTGTGGAAATATAATTTATGGAAATCCGAAACGTACGCAAGCTATTTTCAATTCTATACTTTTGTGACGTCGGAATACTGTGTCATCATCAACCTTACCAACTGTTTCACTCTCTAACGTATAAAAACATTTCAACAAAGTTACACTCAATCCTTGCAGTAAGTAACAATTCATCAATTGGATATCTGGTTATTTTCCTCAACAACAAAGTTTCCATTTACTTCAAATGCCCGATCCGACTGATTAACAATAACTCTAACCATTAATATTTAAATATCATAAACATCTGCTATCCATATATATTTTTATAACAATTATTTTAATATTAAAATCCCCTTTGTTTTCTTTTGGTGTTACTCTCTGGGTTTGCTAACATGTGTCCTTTTTAATGGAGCAACATTTTCTTCTGAAGTTTGCATTGATTAGGGTAAGCTGTCAAACGTTTCAAGAGACTACTGAAACAGCAGTTAGAAATAGTCTTTATTAAAAATAACTGAGCAACAAATGAAACGTGCTAGTTTACAGAAATAGAGATCAATAATACAATGAATTAGAAGGATATACATAATAAAATAAAACCTACAAAAATAATCATTATGATTATTTTTACAAAGGTGACATCACGGATACCTAGCGTAGCCAAAAGGGAAACTTCCCTTCCCGAATTATTTTAAAATAGAAACATTGGCAAGTTATTTAATATATATCTTTAAAATTTCGCTTGACAGCGGTGAGATTTCTTAAGAAATGTTTTTCTTGGACATTAATCTTGAAATTTCCATTTGCGACTCTTTTTCACTCTCAATCCACAACTGATATCAAAAAATCGGTTCACTGCTCTTGCTGAGTTTTGAAACACAAAACGTTTTCCATCATATGTTCAATAGTTAGAAACATTTCTTAGCAAAGAATTCTACTCATCAAAACAATCAAAATCACAATGGTAATAGCACTGTCGCTAGTCCACAACTTCGATCTACTACTGGCCATGGAAATAGCGGCAAATTACTCTGTTCCTTTGCCTTTGTACGAGTTTTGCATTCGAGCACAGCGGGATTTTTTACGAGCACGAGGTGCGAGCACTAATTGTACTCCCTTCAATTCAACATTCTGTGAGCAATTAGGAATTTTTGGGGGCCATTCATTGTCCCCCTGTACGTTTGGTTTATTTTTAAAGGTAGTTTTATCGTTTTTCGCCAATTGCTTAAGAAAGTTAGTACAGTTTTTAGTATTGAAAATGTATTTAGCAGAAAGAGAATTGTAACAAAATTCATTTATCGCAGTATCTGTTCGTCTTCTATTAAAGAGTTTGACAAACGAAAATGAAAAAACAGCCATTTTGGATAAACGCCTATTTGAAACGTTATTTTAAAAATAATGTTGTTGAGTCATAACATTGATAGCTACGTACAAAGCTAAGCCAAGGAGTAGCTTTCACCCTGAAATAAAGTTTGTGACATTTTTGGTAATTACTCTCGCTCATGAACCACTATGATTTTTTAAATTATTTAGAGGCAAGCAACACATGAATACTGACTGTTCGCATTTGACTAGTAATCACAAAGACTGAAAGAGCCCTCTGTCTGCTTCTTTAATCAACTTTTTGAGTTAATTCACATCAAATTAGTCTCGCGCATGGCCGACGGCATGAAGTTCTATTTTTAGCGTGTCTAAAGATACTTTATTATCTAGTGTTCCTTATCGTAAACATGAAAAGGCACTTCTCAAATATAAATCGAGGCTTTAGATAAAGTGCAAATATTATATCATCTCACGAAAAACTAAACTTGCTCGAAATTTTGTACCACCGGTAATACAAAGAGTACAAAATATAATGATGATATTCAATGCTTTGGAGACAAACCATAATGTGTTATAGTGGCTCACCTCAGCCACATGATAGCTTTCATGATTCATGAACTGAATTTTCCAAGTCATTGCCCGCCCTTGTGGCAGTGTCATTGTCATTTCAAGGATTTCTATTTTTGGCAATTCCGCTAAATGAATAAAGACAATGGCAAGGTCATCTTATAATGGTGACAGGGTTAAACGGCTTGTTATTTAGTATTAGTCATCCATCAGTTATATTTTGATACAAAAGTTGTGGACAATATTTTTATATATTGGACTTCTTGAATTGAAAACCGCGTGTTCCCTATGCTCATGTATGGTAAAGCGATGAGAAAGAAATAGAATCGAAGGGATCCTTTTTACACAGGTCGTACATCGTCTGTTGACTTGTTGTCTTTGAAAAGCACCCCGAACCGACTTAGTACCGACGTGTGCTTCTATTCATAGCTCTGTTCCGAGGTTGGGCCAATACGAACAAAAATGGAAATGCTGGTCAGATTATAGATGGTCACGGGGAAAACAAGCAGTCCAAAAACCACACTGTTTCGAACAGCCAATTATATATCCTATCGTGACGAACTGAAAATCTCAGGCTCATATCTCGTTTGCTTATCTTAGATCAGTCAGGGTGAAACATGCCAATGCATAAAGTAACACACCAAAGAAGAGCGTGGAAACGGTGATAGCACGTCGCACAACTTCAAAGTTTAAATATTCAAAGGTCTATGAAGAAATCGACGACATGAACGGGAATGAGAATCATACTGTACAGTGCATGTTTCTGCATGTTATTCACTTCAACAGTGAGCATGAGGAGATGTATTACACGGCCATGCTGGTCAGCATAATCAACTTTGTTTTCTCGTTTTTTGCTCTCTTCGGCAATGCGGTCATCGTTATTGTTATTGCAAGGACAAAATCATTACACTCATCTTCGAATATTCTCCTTGGAAGTCTGGCACTCTCTGATCTCTTGCTTGCGGCGATCGTCCAGCCAATTTTTATATCTTACAAAGTTGGGGAACTCACCGAACAGTATTCATGCCTGGTACAAGTGGCTTTTTCTACAAGCGCTTGGATATGTGGTGGTGTGTCCTTTCTAACTGTAACTGCGGTGTCAGTTGAAAGATATTTTGCATTATTCATGGCTCTAAGGTACAAGACTATAATAAATGTCAGAAGGACAGTCATTATTTGTGTCGCCATATGGATTGTCTGTGTGTCTATAGTCACAGCACGATTTGTTGGACTGTCCAACAAAATATTCTTCACGATTAGCTGTGTTATCATTTCCACTTGTATAGTAGCAATCTCTTTGATTTACATCAAAGTTTATAGACTTGTTCGCAGACATCAGGAGCACATAAAGAATACCGACATGACTTTTCGGAACAGTGAAGGCAGACAAGCATATGAACGAAAGATGGCTAAAACAGCTGGCTGGATTATAGGAGTGTTTCTCATCTGCTATATCCCAACTTTGGTTATGAACTTGTTGTACGTCACCTTGGGTTACGATCTTACCATGAAGATTGCCTACAACTGGACAACAACTATCATATTTATAAATGCCTGTCTAAACCCTTTTATATATTCAATGAAGAATCAAGACTTAAGGATGGCTGTTTGGAAACTGTTTGAAGACATTCAGTGTAAAGGAAAACCACTCAAAGTCACTAGCAGACAGGGACTTGGAAGCAGCATTAGTACCCTTAGCACACTTGCCAGTAACCGGAGTACTTTATCCAGTACTCTCACAAGCGCTACCGGTTCCTCACTCTGCAGAACACTAGATGGGAATGTTTCTCATGCCAGCACATTAACAAGTACTCTTAGCTCCCTAACTCGGACACTAGATGGAGGTAGTACACTCACAAGTAATTTAGCTTCTTCTTTAGATCGTACAACAGATACTGTCACTCCGTATCGTAACCAGACAATTGCAAGTAATCAAGGAATGGACACCAAAGAACCTAGAATCGAAATCGATAATTCTGGAGGGTTTCCGTTTGATAGAACTGTTGTCGTCAGCTTTTCATTTGATAATGAGACTTCACAACGGTGAGGGATATGGAGTTTCAGGATTGACAACATTTTAAGCTGTAACTGAAGTAAGACAGTTGGAAGAAATGCAAGGGTATAAACATTATATATATTTGTATATAGAGAGATTATTGATAATAAAGTATTCATTGTCAAGCGAACAAGCAATTTCTTTGAAATTATTACAACTGATTAATTTCGAATATTGAATAGACAACAAGTTGTTTGAATATATTGCTCTTTTTATTCAAGTTAAAATGTATTTACTTTCTTTATCCCTATAAAAATATACTTCCTTTCCATTGCCGAATATACTTTCAGATATATTGCATTAAATCCTAACTCTTGAACTGTTCAGTGATAAAAGCTAACAGGTAACAATTCATTCAGAGCATATCATTAAAAATGTTCCCCATTAATTTCTTACATTGTCAAGAGATTCAAATTCTTACTATGTTTGGAAAATTTCCATCGATCTAGAGCAATGATCCAGATTTAGCGATGGCAATTCACAACGATTAAGAAACGTCCGCGCGAACAACAAATTGCACAAAATTGTAGCAGGTCCAAATTCTCCTTATAAAGTATTCATTCCACGTACAGCTTCAAGGAAACAGAACAGATTTGAATAATGCTAATAATAGACATTTCATTTTCAACAAGAGAGTGAGTAGAGATTAAAGACGTGAAGACGGAGCCATTACTTTTGTCTTTGTGTCCGTTGTCCTACTGAGATGGAGTAATGAGTATGTAAGTGAAAAATGATTATTGAAACTTGCTGACCCAAGTTCGTTCAGATAGAATAGCTTATCCCTTCATTACAACGGCATGAGTTAAAAATCAGTTCATCTTATGTGGAGTTCATTTAATTGCTAATGCATTGTAGAGTCTATTTTGTCAAAGATTTGTTATCTAGCGGTTTAAAAGTTCTTATCAGTAGGAACGTTTTGACTGGAAACAGGCCATGATTTATAACCACCGGCTTAGATACTGAACGGTGCAAAGCCCTACAGCTAAATTACCTAACATGGATAACAGATTGGCCTTCAATGTCCAAATACTATACTATGTCTAAAAATAAAGCGAAACTGTCAGGCAATCTTTTTTCAGAGAGCTGGCATTTTAATTTCTCATAGCTCTTACTTCAAAATGTGATTACAAGATGAGCGATATCATTCTTGTGATAAACTATATTTGCGCTGTAATTTTTGGCTTTATCCTATGAATCTTTGCCTGTCTTATTAAAACATGGAAGCCGAAAATATATAATTTGGGTTCACGGTCTGTACAAGGCTAATAATTCATGTGCATGACTCTGATTTCAGTCCCACAGTTTCAAGAAATTTCAATATTTCTCTAAGAAAAAGAAAAGCGGAGAGGCCTCTCTCCTATAACGATTACTTCACAGTTTCATGTAAAGTGCCACGTTATGTTGTATTAATTAATTGTACATTTAAACTAAATGTTGGCTAAAAAAACGTGGCACCCCAATGCGAACTAATTTTCAATGATTGTTGTGAACGGCAACAATATCTTTCACGTGTGGACGCGCATGTATGAATGAATCAAATGGTGTTGGTGTTGAAAAAATTATCTGCTATCTATAGACTTTACAGCACAGAATGATTATCATAATTATGATAATTTTCCTGTGTGACGTTGCGTATAAAATCGCACAATGGAGCTGAAAAAAACAATGTATTTCCTGCACAATAAACACTACTTTGTCATTCAAGTTTTCAACAGTTTGTTATGTACTAAAGACACAGACGAACTCGTCTGCTCTAGCAAACAGAGGCAAAAACGAATGAAAATACGATGCTGAATTACATAGCACCACAATACAGAAAACAAAAAAGCAAAAGCTATGTTTTTTCCGCAAGATGCATGATTCTGGTAATCGGTTTGATCTTGATATTTTGAAGTTATAATTGGAATGATAAAATTATAATCACGATGTGAAAAATAGTTAAATATAGTTTTCAAACGCGAAAGGAATATGAACGTGTGATAGGGCTTTTCCAGTGCCTATACAAACCATTTCTAAACAAAGGACCGTTCAGGCACTCTAGAACTTACCAGCAACTGTCAACGGATATCCAAACATAGCGACGCTCCAATAAGAAATTGCGGAAACAGGCACGGAGGGCAAGACAAGATCTCTTTGTTTAGAGATAGTTCAGGAATATTGTTTAAGGAAGCCTTTCCGTCCGTGCTGGTTGGCTTGCATCAAAATTATCATGTGCCGGAAATCAGTTCATATCTATATTTTTAGAGCGTCGAAACCTTCATGTAAACGCTATGGTACCTTTCCTAGTATATTTTTTCATTTCCTAAGTATTGTCGGCTCGGGATGAAACATCACCTCCGGAAGCCGGGGGTGGCTCAATAACCATCAAATTATAGTACCAAGAAATTGTCCACCGAAGGCACAATATACGTTGCATTTCTGTCTGTGTTTGTTCTCTACTTTAGACAATGCAAGCTTGGAAAACCTATTTATCAAAATAATCTCTATTCATAAACACGCCTAGTTATATGAAAGAGTTCTTAGTTGGTGCGTACAACCGCATCTATTAACGGGAGTGTACACTAGTGTAATTGTCCCTACCAATTCGGAAAATGGATTGATTCGCCATTGTAGTTTATTAGCAGCAATCACAAATCATCTATATCCGCGCAAGCTGCACGGCTATTGCAAGTTATATCAGCTTCAAAGGACATCGGTAGTTGCCTTCGGCTCGTAAATATTTTTCCCGGTAAAGATATAGCAAAAGAGATGATGAAGTGAACGTCGGCATGTAAGCCACGGATTAATGGCTTAAAAGTATAGCAACGCAAATGAACGTGCAGAAGCTCTGGTAAAAAGAATAATATGAAGGATAATCAAGAACAAAATATCAAGAGGAGAGGGGAGTAGAGTTGTTAATAAATGGAACCACTTGTTTACCATTTTTTATTTCAACATTTTTGTTGTAACATTTGCTCAAGAGCAATAATGCTCACGCATTTACCTACCAACTTGCTTATTACCTACACTTACAGGATCAATTTACTGAAGTCAGAATTAATCAAACACTGGGTTGCTAACATTCACGGCTTCTATTTTGTAAGATAACAAAAAGCAAGAAAACATTCTTTATCAGTTGCACTCGTGTTTAGATACAAATTGTGGTTTGGTTGCCGCAGTAATTTTTTTTATCAAAGTTTCAAGGCTTTATTGATATCTGAAGCTTACGAAACCAATATAGGGGGAAAACGAAGAACTTAAATTGTGAATGCGTAAAAAGGATTTTAGTTTGGAACATTTGTTCCCATTGCAACGTTAATTAATTAATTGCTAATTGGAAACTAATTAGTAGGTTGTATACAAATTGCAGGCCAGGTGGCATGGTTTAATTCCTAACCGTTTTTGAAGTAGTATGGGGGCTCCAAATACCCCCCCCCCTTGTGTTTCTCAAAATGGCTTATGGAGTTATGCCTTTAAGAGGAATGTCGAATGGTTCTTCAAAATTATTGAGCGCTCGCAAAAATTGGTCCTTGTTCGAATTGGTCGCAAAATATTGGAGGGTGCTCGCTTGCTCGAATTCGCTAATTTTCAAAATTCAGTACTCGCTCGGTTCCTGCTCGCAAAAATAATGCTCTGCTCGCATGCTCGCAATTGCTCGCGAAGACGATTCAATACCCATTTTAAGGGGTAACCATGCCTTGATGAGAAAGTTAGGTATTTTAAGAACAAATAATCAGTATTTTAAGTTGCAGTTGCCTTGCCAGCAGTTCAACTATAGTCCATATCATTAGCCTCTGAAAGGTTGGTTTCTTACTATTTTAAGATATATTCTTGAAAATTAGCAAAGTCATTCAAAATTAAAAAAAAGTCCAAGAGACGACCATTATTTTATGAGTCAATAAATCACGAGTCAATAATTCATGAGTTGGTCAGCAGTCTTGCCATACCTAACTGTGAAAATGTGCCATCATGGAAGATGTAAGGTTAGGGTTAGGATTAGGGTTAGGGTTAGCGTTAGGAGTCAATGACTCATTGGCTCATAGACGCATGGCTCATAACTCATTGACTCATCGACTTAGAAATATAATGATCTCAGTCCAAGATGGCGGTGATTGGCGCCATTGTGTGGGTTTTAGTAACCATGACTACCAATTAAAAGTCCCGTGACTATGCTTTCATAACCTCTAATACAAGATTTCAGTATAAACAATCATTATCTTGACATTTTTGTTGCTCTATTATTAGAATCTAACTGAGCACTAATAAGGGGCTAGAAGAGAGAACCAGAAAGATAATGTGAAGGACTTTGAGAAAGTCTGTGTTTTGATGTGTTTTAGATTTTTAATGCTTATTTATTTTTAATTCATTTTAAAATTTCTTAATTTCTTAGGAGAGTGTTTTGAAAAGCTCCGTTTTTAGCGTCGACGATCAGTACAAGTATACAAAAACGTATGCGTTTTCAAACGAAAACGGTTCGGTTTGGTGCATGTGGATGGAGCTTTAGACCTGGTTAAGCTGCCCCTGGACAATTTTCTATAACTTTTGTAAGTATCATAAAAATATAGATAAAGACGGAGAAACTATACACGCCTTAAACATGCAATTCTCAGTGGAAAAGGGAAAACACATCCTCAGAAACCCAGTGGGCGACTGTCGAGCACGAGGAATGAGGAGGGAGAAGAAAAGAAAACGAGGAAAACGAGGAAAACTTAGACCGAGGATGATAAACTATTGCATCCAAATATTTCGCATCGAAAATATTTCGACAGCTGTTTACCAAAAATTTAATATTTGAAAATCTCTGTGGTATTGTCACTTTTGAAAGTGTTTGAAGTTTTTATAACTATATGGCTATGTGATTTTAAGAATATATGCCTACAACTAATATTTTCTCATAAGAAAATGTATCCCTTTAGTTCTGGGTGGATCTGCCAACAATATAGTTCGGATATACAATGTGAGGCTTGTAGAACCGAGAAGCCTTATTTGAAACATAATCTGCTGTGACGAAGGTTAACACTTAGATAAATATATTTCATGACTTTAAAGTGTTATGAAGGCCCAGTACAGATTGTAGTTCTTCGTAAAACATAAATTCTTAAGATCCTTGGTTTCTCTGTTACATTGTTGATATTATTGTCTAGTTCTTAAGCTGGAATCAGTATCACTGTTGAAGTGTTCTGTTTGTTCCATTGTGAGTTAACATTGTTAGGCTAACAAGTAGGGTATTGACATAGAACATCTATACTGATCATATTTGTTTAGCTATTTTTGCTCTTTGGAATTATATTGGACAGTTGTGTATTAGCGCCAATGTGGGCTGTATCACGCTAGAACATTTAATTAACCAGGTACAGGCTTTCTTAATGATAAGACTATAATTTAATAACATTTAAACACGCTAGAAAGTATATTGCATTTAGTTACATTTCAGTTAAGTTTCATTTTACATCATTATCTTGTGCCATATCCCTATTATTTTCGGTTAACTCAGAATTTGTGCTTATATTTGGTTTTAATAGCCCGTGAATTTAAATGACTGCACTGAAGTAGTTCTAAAACAGAAATTTCCTGCATGTGTTAGTTGGGAAATCCTTAGGGCGGTGATAGGATAGCCAATTTTACACATCCTGAAGGAAATAAGATTTTGATTTTGGTGTTAACGTTTCTTTTACTGCATGGCTGAAAGTCGAAGAGTTAAAAGTTCCATATAGTTGCACAATCAGATTGCGCTTCTGTTGGACAAAGTTTTAAAAATAGCCTCCAAATTGCCGCAGGCAAATCCGAAACTTATGGTGATGCAGGTAGCACGCTAGCTAGAAATTTAAAAGCGCAGAAAAAGGACTAGAACAAAAATACGAAAATAGGCATACAGTGACTTGTATTTGTCTACAGTTCTATCCGCACTGAATTTATTGATTAAACCACTGGATCAACTCCAATAATAACAATACATAAAATGTGTTCAAACGCGCATGTCACAAGGCTGGTAAATCACACTTTGAACAAGGAACCATAGAATCCTTGAATGCTGATTGTATTCTATTTATAGCTAAGTATCTTAGAATAGTTCAGTTTGTTTTCAGGATTCTCTTTAATTTATCGTGGGAGCAGTTTTAAAAGATATAGAACCTAGTGTGATAAAGACATAGGTTTAATCAGTATTAGGTTAAGTATCTTCGAATCCATTTAAATATATTTGCACATACCTTCTCTAAAGATTATACACAAAAATACAGATTTTATTGGACCGCAAAATTGAAGCTTTCAGCTGTTTTATTGTCGATTTTAATACAGAAATCGAAACCGACTAAAATCATACTAGAAAATTACGAATTTTGTTCAACTTGAACCATTTTTTATCCATTTTCTACTACTAAGAACATTTTAAACCTGTAGACCGTGGCGAACACGTATAATGCGACTATGACTATGAGGTCATATGACGTCAGAACAGAGATTACTTGCTGAATTTAGATTTATCAAGTGCATCCTTATTTTGTTTTAACATTTCTATTTTTATTTCATTAAGTACTTATACATTTTAAAATAACATCACTAATTTGCTGGCTTAGGTTGCGTTTCTTTGGAAAACTGAATTAGAGATCCGATTTCTGTTCCGGGTCCAACGGATTCTGTGTCGCAGATAATCAAAGAATGAATTAATATCAATATTTTTAACATGGTCAACCTAGCTCATCGATAAATTTGGAGAAATGCTATGAATTCTTCTAAAATTCTTCAATCAGGAAACAAAGTAGTGGCACAAATGTCGAGAAATGAAATAATAAAATGATGAAATGATGCTACACAAAGAACAAATACGGAAAATGCAATTCTGTTTAATGTCAACAGGATTACAGGAGATATATTTACAACGAAAGTCCGGCAAGATACAAAGAAACATAAAACTATTACGTACAGAGCATAAATTGAAAGCCGATGCATGTAATGAGAAAATGTTAAGGGCGAGACTGCTTAATATAGAGAGCCGGCGACCATTTATATAGACTATGATCTTTGCGAATTACGAACACGTTTAGGTACCCGTTTTTAATTTCTTAAAAAAAATGAGTGAGCATTTTGCCGAGACAAAATTATAAAGAGTCCTTATTTGAGAGGTGTCTGTATTATAGAGATATTCGCATAAGAGATGTGTGCATATTGGAGAGGTGTCCTTATGAGAGAGGTTTCAGTATTAGAGAGATGTTCGTATAAGAGAGCCGGTTTTATAGAGGTGTCCCTAATAGAGAGGTGTCTGTACTACTACAGCTAGAGAGGTGTCCGTATTGGAGATGTGCCTTCATCGAGAGGTGTCGGCGTGTTAGAGAGATATTCGTATAAGAGAGTTGTTCATATTAGAAATGTGTCCTTATTGGAGAGGTGTCCGTATTAGAGAGCCGGTTGTCGGTTTTATAGAGGTGTCCGTATTGGAGAGGTGCCTTCATTGAGAGGTGTCGGCGTGTTAGAGAGCCGGTTGTCGGTTTTATAGAGGCGTCCGTATTGGAGAGGTGCTTTCATTGAGAGGTGTCGGCGTGTTAGAGAGCCGGTTGTCGGTTTTATAGAGGTGTCCATATTGGAGAGATGTTCGTATAAGAGAAGTGTCTCTATTAGAGAGGTGCTCGTGTTAGACAAGTGTTTGTATAAGAGAGGTGTCCATGCACATTAGAGATCTAGAGCTGGTTATTAATTTATAGAGATGTCTGGATTAGAGAGGTGTTCGTTTAAGAGAGATGTCCCTATTAGAGATGTGTCCATATTAGATACGATTATCGGTTTTATAGAGGTGTCCGTATAGAGAGGCGTTCGAATTAGAACATGTTAGAGTCCATTATATCTTCTTGCACGAGCTCGACATAGTATATATTAGACAATCGGAAACAGTGTGTCTTTTCTTCATCGCTGTTTCTGTCAACTAGACTCTCTTCAAAGGACGCTTACTCACTCCCCAGAGCAAGAACTAATTATAGAATTTTTAGCATCAGATTCGAAGGAGTTAAAGAGTTTGGAATTCACTTGAATCAGATCTCAAGAATTCATTCATTAGAGCTTTCAAGGCCAGATTAAAATACAATTTTATTTCAGAGTATTAAAATCAGCAATTTGTTAGATCGTACTCCTATTGACGCCATGGTTAAGCCAAAAACAAGAGCTTTTCGCTCTCCATTATCATATCACTTGTATATCTTCATTTTTTCGTACAATTTTATTATTGTTTATGTGAATTATCGCTTCATTTCCTAATTTTTTTAAATTTTATTTCTTTGTATTTGTCTTGCACTGGTTATAACTTTCATTACATAATAACTCTGGTTACCTGGGTCGCTTAGCTTCAATGGTTATTCCAGGTAACCACCGCCTCACCTTATATTTCAACTTTAATTATATTCATGTAACAGAAACTGCACTAACACGTTGAAATAGATATATGTTGTTGTTGTTGTTGTTGTTGTTGTTTAGAATGGATAGAATTGTCCAACTCGAACAGTGACAAGAAATACAAGTCGAGGTGACTTGTTTATTGTGGAACACTGTTATACAGTTCTAACAGCATCAGTTAGATTGCATAAGCATTCATTTTTGGTCTTGTCAGTTCTGGTATCCGCATCGTAAACATTTCAACGTCTCCCTCTTTAGAGATTTTGGATATTTCTGCCGCATAACACACATGCCTGTCCACGAAAAACCACGCCAACAGTTCAAAAGGTCTTATCCTGTTAGCTAGATTGTTATTTAAATTGTCTAAATTTAGAATATCTGCTGAACTCACTGAAAGGTAGATTAGCTACGATTTCTTTCACGTTTTAAGTGATGAAAGTGTATTTTCTTAGACTTAAAGACAAATACTTGTACATTTTAGTTCCACAGTGCAAATAAATGCTTAATTAATTATTAACTAATTAATTAATTTTAAAATTAATTAATACATTTGGAAGTTTTTCTTACAATCTCAGATGGCACGTTCAGTTTTGCTAAGGCATTAACATAGTTAGTTTCAGGTACGTGAATGAATGAGTCAAAATATAAGTTCTTCCTTATATTAGTTCGTCAGCAGGTTTTGGCATGAACGTCTCGGAAAGCTGTTTGAGGCGTTGTGTAGTCCTTTGGCGCGGTTACCGGTCACGCCATAGAGCGGATATCTTGTGCTCAGCATATATTGGAGGAACTCATGTTATGCTTTAAGCGTAACCTTGATATCAAGAATATCATTTTCTATCCTTACATAACCTTGCATGGTCCTTGTAAAAGAAAATACCATGTGGGCATGCATTTTTATGGTAACGGTACATCTGGTATTAGTCAGGTTTGTCGATTCTAAAACAAAAACAAAGAAACTTGGACATGTTTACTTGAACAGTTCAGAGGAAAAACTAATAGCAGTTTCTGCCTATTTTAATTGGACTTCCACGAAGTTATTACATTGGTACGTTGGTAATTTCGTTCTTGGTAATGATAGTGAAGTATTGTCAGGTTAGTTTGAAAGTACTAAAGACAATATCACGAACTGCACTTGTTGTCGACTTACTCAGTGTGGAACAAATATCCCCCGTGACCATGCGTTCTAATTTCATACAGTCAGCCTCAATCAGTTAGTGCCTGCTAACGGTTTCTTCTGGCGAACGGCTTGCACCTTGAAAGAACAGCTCAAATCTTCCACCATTAGGTGGAATCATGGAGAAAAACAAAACACATATATTATTGACTGATTACTCCCATTATTTCACCTTCATCACCAAGAATAAGATAAAAAAAAACTTGTTTTTCACCAACACCGGAAAGCACGAAATATCGTTTGGAACCAATTAATGCATCACCACTGACTACTTGTGCAGTTACGGTCGAAGCGGAGATAAATCAACAGGACGATGTTGGCTTCGTTAAGCCTTTGACTTGGTTACAAACAATATAAAACTGTAGGGTTAAACTAGGTATTTCCATTTGGCCAAATTTAACCAAATTCAAAAATCATGAGATGAAAATATCTTTAGTTACTGGCCAGTCAAGAACTACTAGCAAGCGCAAAGGAAAAGAAGTGGAGGGTCCAACATAGGTCTCTTCAGTCCCGCATCCCGCCATCATTTTTTCTTCCATCCCGCCATCCCGCTTGTTTTGGATGCGTCATCCCGATCCCGCGTGGTTTAAAGTATTTTCAGTATGACGTATGACTGGATGCCTTTCCTCCAAGATGAAGTATGACATGCGGCTTTCTAACTCGCTTTCATCAAAATCGAAATCGATTTGTTGACTTCCAAGACGGTGGTGACGAGTTAAACATAGTAATTATTGCACCATGCAAATTCCGATAATGGAGGAGGGATTTGTAGGGGAGTACGGGGGCATGCTCCCCCGGATAATTTTGATAATTTGGGCTTCTAGAATCACTAGAAATGCGTCTAAAATTGCAAATTGCAATAAAAATCTACGCCGAAGTTTACATGAATGAAGCAGCATTTGAACTTCCATCCCGCTTCCTGCCCAGAAAAATCAATAATTCTCGCATCCCGTCACTGAGATAACCAACTTCCCGCTTCCCGCGGAGCCCTAGACATCCGGCATCCCGCCTTCAAATTTTCTTTCACTAGTCCCGCATCCCGCCAGTAAAAAATGCCTTATCCCGCATCCCGCCAAACCTATGTTGGACCCTCAAATTGTTTCAGTACTGGCAAAACGAGAACTCTAGTTAGCTGTTAGCTAGGGGACGCACGATTTCTCTTTCCTCGGGACGAGTCCTCGCGTACCGAGCCACCAGAGCGCAGTATTTCGGAGATTTATGGCGGGCAGCACGTGCCCGCGAGAGAGCTGACCGGTCGCGGTTTAATAATGTGGATATCAGTTGAGACGGGCGGAGTTGAGCCGGTGCAGTACAGTGAGCTGAACTGCAGAAAGCCAACTCCTCCGGATCATCGTGAGCCAGGTGAGGAAAAACATTTGGATTTGTAGCGGGAGACTGAAAAGAAAATCAGAAGGTCGGCTACGCGCCAAGAAGGGTAATTGCTAAATTAACCACGAGACTGTCGGAGTTCTATGAAATAATGAATGTGTCAATTGATACTACTAGCTGTTAGAAATTGGTTAAAGGGTTTACGAGGACTGACTGTAAGCTCTATATAAAACCGAAACTAAGTTGGGATTTTACGTGTTCCAAAAGGTGACCAAGATGGGGTCCATATTGGCCACAAAAGTGACTAAATATAATGGGCTAGGGGCTTGCAGAATACATGTACAGAGGTCGGCGGCACATACCCCACCCCACCCCACCCCCTGGTAAATTCCTACTTCTGCTTCTTGTATGCCATGCACGAGGTGTATGTAAATTGTGCTCAAAAATGATATTTTGCAGTGTTACTAATAATACACATTGTTTAATACCACTAATCTATTTTGTCTGTCCGTACGAGACGAAATGTCTTTCATTTCCGCCATCTTGGAAAAGACTGGAGCCGAGCTCGGCCAGTTACGTCACTGGTGGTCTATTGTTCGCCAGCTTGATTGAGTCGTGTAATGACGTGACGTGACTGCAACAGCAATTATAATTATCAAGAAATTATGATAAGCATTCATTCAGGAAAGAACCCGATATGTCACAGACTTTGGAAAGATAAAAACTTGACATATGCATAAGAAAATTAATGCCGTCTATACTTTATTTTACACGTGATTGTATCTGGGTATATTTTTAAAATATCAGTTACGTTTAAACTTTTCAAGGTCTAATCTAACAGAACTACTGAAGCTGGGATATGTCAAAAAGCCCGCTACGACAGACCAGCAATACATTTTCTAATTATGACAGAAAGGACGATGTTATATAGAGCGGAGGGGTTGGCGCAGTGGTAAGATCTCTGCCTCCCAACCCTAAGGTCCCGGGTTCAATCCCTGGCTTGATCGAGGGTTGAACATTTGTGTGACCTTCTTTCCCGCTAAAGTTCACTCAGCTTTCCATCCTTCCGAGGTCGGTA
>JANVCJ010070183.1:0-12702 GCA_026413505.1 Epizoanthus ramosus
CCCAGGAGAGCCCCTTCATGGAACCCTTTCTGGTACTCTTGCCAACCCCGCTGGAAAGTGAGCGTGAAGGGGGCCTTGGAGCGTCGAGCAAACAGAAATGATCAGTATCCGTCCTCTCAAAACTATAGTTTAAAGAAATTCGTTTCTAATTCAAGAGTTTTGTTACCCACAAGCTCATTTTAGTTTATTCTTTTTGGTCCACACAACCAATTTCCAATTAACATTTCACATTTTTATGAGATCACTTTTACAGGCCACAGGCCACCGAGACAAGAAGAGGACTTCCGTAGCGGTCTAAAGTTGCAGTATTACAGCTTGATATACTTCGTGTAGTAGGATCTATATTTGTACGTAGGCTTTCCCTGTGATATCAGCTAGTGTAAACTATAAGATCATTTCCTGTCCATGCGGTTTGTCATCTCTTCCATATAAAACACAATGATGCAATATCAGCGATTTTCAAGGGAAAGCACGAGTAATATATAATCAATAACCAAAATAAAAAAAACCTGGGGATACCGAGTTACCTTTCTTGTAAGTTAAAATGTATTCTTTTAGTTTACAGATCACCTTACTGGCTTACTGAGGCAACAGAATATCATTTCGATAACATCAGGGCAAAGACAATAGCAAATAACTGAGCATTTTTAGCCGGCTTGTCGCTTTGCTCCAGTCGGTCAGTATAATGGTCGCGGCAGGCCGCTATTGTCAGTTTATTGCTCTGTCGCACGCCTTCCCATGCGCGCCGCAAGAGTTTGTTGACATTTCGGATTTGTTCGATCTCTTGTTTCGTGAATAAAAGGGGTATTAGAACCCGTTCAAAAGACCAATAGTTTTTTCTACAATGGTGGATTACCGAGAGAGAAGGATTTAAATCTTTTCGACAGGTTTCTGCTGTCTTATTTTCAGAGTTAGGTTTATCGTAAGCCGAGTAAATGACAAATATCTTAAGGCCCTGAGCCAAGAATCATTTCTTTGGTTTACTTCAAAAAAGCAACGCTTACGATTTTTTTAATTTATTTCTTTCCTTTTGTTATTCTAAACGTACAACCCTTGTCAAGCTATTGAGGGATTTATCACCAGACGGCAGACGGCATTAACGAGTAATGATATTAAATTTGAGGATCAAATCAAGCTTACGGCCATTAGACTGATAAACTGTTAACATGAACCGTTAATTTGTGTAGGCTAGTGTAAGTACTAATTATTTTCCTTTTGATTGAAATTTAAACTTTGCGGCATTATCATTAACAAATTTCTTCTAGAAGTGGAGATAAGATTTGTTTGTAATTTTATGTCTGTTTTGTTGATTTCTAGTCCTATCTTAGAATTTTAGGGGAGGATTTGTTTTGAAGAACCCATTTCTCCATAGAGCCATAAATGATAGTTTTCCAGGTGTTTTGGTAACAATAGAAATGTCCTCATTCACAAAAAGTGTTGGTTTTGCATAACCAATTCATTTTTGTTTTGACTGTCATTTATGTTTTTGTTACTTTTCTTGATGGCTTAATTAGGCCAAGCCAATGACAATGAAAACCAAATACATTATTGACGATTTCCATTCTGTTTTCCTTTTTCTTTTGTGATATTCCACAAGCTTGCATTGTTTCAAAGCATGGCTCGTTCACAAGATACAAGCAACATCAATAGCAAAGATTAGGAAAAGAAGAGATTCTTTAGGAACAGATGTACTGCTTTCGTTTTGTACTATTTTCTCCATTTTGTCAGTATCATATTGTTTACGAAACATGCATGGTATCACAATAACACCAAACACAAATTGCTTTCAATTTCTGTGTCTAACGCCCGCTTTCGCTGTTTACCGTTTCTGCTCCGCCCCATAAATTGCAGTTCACAACAAATAAAATGGTTACGGTCTAATGGTTTGATTAATTAGTTTTCCAGCTCCCATCTGTCTCAAAAGATCTTAGTTCAGGCTTGAAGTTTGAAATCGCAAAGTGTATTTCAAGTTACATCGATCCCTAATGAAATCAAAAGAGGAGTGTGTCTGTCAGAATTGTGTGTACTTTGTTTTGTACAGTGCATATTGCCAGTGTCTGGTTTCAGTTCAATGAGATAATTAAGTGTTTGAAGGTCTTGGGTGAAAACCGATTACTTGAATTCTCGGTCAAACTGAAAATAAATACTGCTAAACCCATTTTGTAAACAGGTACGAGACATTCGAATAAAAAACTAATTTACTGGTACGAAAAATGCAAAATGTAATTAAGACAAAACATATTATGATTTTGATGATAGTTGTGAAAGTTTGCTGCAAGTAAACTCCATAAATCAAATCATTTTCTATAATTTTCGCTTTCACTAATAGCTAAAGAGTTGGAGTTCCTTATATTATTCAGTTGTTGCTAGACATCGCATATGTTTCTATTCATACAAGTTATTTCGTTTAAAAGCACAAATAAACACGACTGAACTGTATTCTTTATGTAACAGCTCTATTTTGTGATTGTTTCTGGTAGGGAACTCGTGTCATTTGGCAGCGAATAACGCGAGCTTCTTATCATCTATTTGCTCTGACCCGTCAATTAGAAGACATTTGTTGTATGTTTGACTAAGTGACCATCGGCCATTCCCGTGCCGGGCTTGTTAAGGAAGATTTTGCTTGTGTTTCATTGTGGCCGACTTAACAGGGAAGCTGAATAGCCAGTCCGGATAATTTGGATTTTTATGATCAACTATTGGAGCATTGTAATCCTTTCAAAAAGCGAAATGTGCCAATGACTTGTGGCCAAGTTTATAACTTTGAGTAAAAGACAAGCCATTTTTAATACCGTATTTGATAGGTTATGTCAGGTGCAAATAATAACAATAATAATAATATAATTGGAAAGTATCTAGGGCAATAAATTTAGGTTTCATTCTTTCAAAACCATCATAATTTTCTCAACATAATTTTTGCTACATTTTGAGGATTTCACAACCGAGATACTATTACAGTCGCTACTACATATAAAATCAGCACGTCTGCCTGCATTACATAGTTTCACAGCTCTAGCATTTTGTACCCTGCCCTAACCATAAACAATATAATCAGATTTTACTTTGGCCCTGAAAGGCACAAAAAGATTTGTACTGATAATTGGTGTTGCGTTTCGATCTTAATGAACTATTTGCACACTCAAGGCGTCGTGAACGCCCAAGCTCTTCTCTCCTCATCGCCCAAACTCTTTCCATTCGTTTACCTTAACATTTAATACACCTCCTGACCTCCGCCTAATCTGATGCTATCGGGAATAAACACTGGGACGCCGAATTTCAATATTAACCATGTATCTCAGTTGCTTGCTGCTATTCATATCTAAACTGAATTGAACAAAGGTAATGCACAGATATTATAAACATCGCAAAAACGTATGGTTAGAATTGCCTCTCAAAGCGTACGATGAACGCCAAACATCCGTACAGTACACGATTTGAGATGTCGCGTCCGATACGAAACAAGCACGTGGAGTCATTGTTTCTCAAAACAACAAAACTGAACGTTTCGCACCCAAGTAGATCGAAGCAGAAGTTTAGGTCCTAACTACCAACCCAAGTTTACCTTCAAATATAAAAACAATTTACCTTCAGTAAACTAGCAGCGTAATCTACTAGGATGGATGGAATCTCCGCAAAAATGTCGGGTCAAAAGTAGTAGAGTAACGCACAGAAACCGTAATACCTCCAGTTCAAAGCTTTTATTTCGCTAGAAATTGCTCTTAGAATGCAGGTAATGATATTTAGAATCGCAATCGAGCGTGAGCGTGGTTGATTCTGTCTACAGGTTTCTGATTGGTAATGGTAATGTTATTGGTAACGGTAACGGTAACGGTAACGGTAATGGAAACGGTAACGGTAATGGTAACAGTAACGTTAATGGTAACGGTAACGGTCATGGTAATGGTAACGGTAACGGTAATGGTAACAGTAACGTTAATGGTAACGGTAACGGTCATGGTAATGGTAACGGGATCGGTTTTAATCTTTATCGGTTTTAATCTCTTTAAATATTGTTAAAAGCATCGAGACCACGGTATGATGCGTTTTTAAGATCTTTATTATTATTATTATTAACGGTAACGGTAATGGTAACAGTAATGGTAACGGTAATGGTAACGGTAACGGTAATGGTAATGGCAACGGTAACGGTAACGGTAATGGTAATGTTAATGGTAACGGTAATGACATTGGTAACGGTAACGGTAATGGTAACGGTAACGGTAACGGTAATGGTAATGTTAATGGTAATGGTAATGGTAACGGTAGCGGTAACGGTAATGGTAATGGTAACGGTAACGGTAATGGTAATGGTAATGGTAATGGTAACGGTAACGGTAACGGTAACGGTAACGGTAACGGTAACGGTAACGGTAACGGTAATGTTAATGGTAATGGTAATGGTAATGGTAACGGTAACGGTAATGATAATGGTAATGGTAATGTTAATGGTAATGGTATTGCATTTATATTGCGCACTTTCCATGGGATAAGGACTACATCGAAGATTATTATTTTAGTGTGTAAATGTGTTGTTGAAATCCCTCAAATAATAAACAGTCAATCGAGGCAGTTGCCTGTGATTAAAAACCATTTGGCCTTCTTCACTTACAGTCAGTTAAAATATACAAAGTTAAAACGTTGGAGAGAGTACAACTATACTAGCCTACAAGTATTTATATCATTACATAGGACAATAGATTCATTTACACAGCTTTATACATTTAGTGAAAAATGGGCTACATAAGATAGTATACAAATGCTAACAAAAAATTGTAAAACTAGTTGATTACAACTACAAAAAGGAAAGTGCTAGTACTCCGAGTGTTGTACCAGTTCTATTGAGTATTGGTTACGTAACTAGATGCACAAAACAATCTTTACAAATAAATAGAAAACTAGTTGATACCAGGTACCAGAGGATATAGTGAGCAACAGACGGACTAATACGTTGGCTTCACTTCTACTGAGTTTAAAGTTAGATTTCCTAATCACAAGTCACCTATGATAACAATCGAAAAGACAGCATTGTCTATTGATAAAAAATTCTTACCAGAGAAGATTTGACTGGGCAGCGCAACCACGCTCTCTATGCCCCACGGGACTAAACAAAGCCAAGTGTCTGAGTCTGAACATTTCTCACTAGAAGTACAAAACGATTCATATTTCACTCTACACTACTGTTTTGTGAGGACAAAAGCCCTCACTCACCAGAAGTTACTTCGTGAATGACTATTTACACAGGGTTCGTACAGAGGGTTGCAAGCAAAAATCAAGGGCATTTCCAGGACATTTCCAGGACAATTTAATACATTTCCAGGACATAATTTCTTAAAATGTACACATCAATGAACAAAAATAGAAGTATATACTGTTCTCAACTGGTATAATGGCGTTCAAAGACATTTCGTCCAAAAACGTCACAAACTTCTATTTTGTTGTGCATGCATAGTACGCAATGCCCAACTTGAGTTCTCGGTAATGTTTCTTTGAATATTCCAGGACTTTTCCAGGACATTTCTCAAAATTCAATTTTTCCAGGACTTTCCAGGCCTGGATTTTGTTTTCTAAAATTCAAGGACTTTTCCAGGATTTTCCAGGCCGTGCGAACCCTAGCTGTTTACAGTTGGGTACGCACTTGGCTTTCCACAAATAGTCTCGGGGGGAGGGGGGGGGGGCGTGAGTATAAAATGCATGCGAACTTGACGCCCCGCTTGCGTGGAAAGCCAAGTGCGCGAAAGCCAAGTGTGAGCATTCATTCACGAACTCCTAGTGAGTAAGGACTTCGGTCCTCACGAAACAGTACTGTATAGTGAAATATGAAGCATCGAAGTACTAAATGCTCCTAATTCTTAACTGATTATTCTATATATTTAATCATTTTCGATATCTTGTATGATTAGTTATACAGTTTATAAATTTCTAAATTAGTTCTATTTCCATCATAATTTGCATAGGGCTCCTTTCAGTTGATACCAGTTTTTGGGTTAATTGAATGGACTACTCAATATTGAAATCAAAGTATTCATCATCATAATCATCATCACTGATCATCATCACATATCATATGATGATGATCATATATGAATATGTGTGTTTGTCTATTTGTATACGCGTATACAGGCGTCCACCTATAAGACCTTCCTGTGTCTGTGTCATTAAAATTTGGAGGATAAAGGCCGTAACAATTAAAGCTTGAAAACTGCAGTTCTGTAACTCGAGTTTCATGCTTCATGCTATCTTCACACGTGTGTATGTAGATGAGTAAGAACGCGATTCGATTGTGGTAGTTCGAACACATCTTACGAAGCGTTTTTCTACTGAACGAATTCATAAACGGGAGAAAATTTGTCAAACTAGTCGTCAAGATTGGCTATGGTGCAAGGTTATGTGGACTACAAATTCTGACTTCTCTGTACATTTGCCCTACACTGTTTCTCGTTTTAATTTGAAATCAAGAGTTCTAAACTTTAAAAGTTTTAAAATATTCCTTCCCAAATGTGCCATAAACTTCGTTTGTATCCATTTATAAACCATCAAACCGGGAAAACTGCCTTGGTGAACTCTAGTACATATAGTGCACTTTAAGGTTACTTTGAAATTCTTCAGTGAAATAAATGTTGAAAATGCAAACGACAAGAAAATATAATATAATACTAATTCTTGTCCCAATTGCTTTTCATTCCCAATCCCTAGATTTCTTGTACAATACTTAACCACTTAGAATTATTTTTGTTCAAACCTATTCAAAGAGAACACTGACATAAAATAATAAGTTTATATAATTAGTGACTCGGTGTTGCTTTATGACTAAAGCTAGTGCAAAGCCTTTTCTTTGTTGTTCTTTCAAGCTTAGGCACTTTTGACTTCTTTTGTCTCAACCTAAAATAATGCCCAACATGTGACTTAATAAACCCTGCCTGGCTGCCAGCAAGTTTTTGTTCCATCGGCGCCGTTCCTGTTTCGATCAGTGGCACTTTTAGTAATCATGACACTATTGGTGGCAACAGAAACTTGGCCTTTTTCACTCGCATTCTTCGAATCGAATCGTAAAGTGAAAACATATATAATAATTGCAAATCGTGTGATTGAAATGCAAACTATCAGTTTACAGTTGATTTAAGGTTTTGGACATTGTCACAGGGTCAAAATTAATTTAGCATGCCGCCCGCACAATGCCTAGAGAAGCTTGTTAGGATTCTGGCAAATTAAAACTGAACACTAAGCCTTTTGTAGGTCAGTTGAAGGAAGAATAACAATTACTTTCTTATGTTCTTAACCGTCGTGCTAACGATAGACTTTTGAATTAGCGTCCTCTTTTAAGAGCGCCTGTTACTACAATAACGAAGGGCATCTCCACACGTGCATGACTGACGCAAGTTCTTGTAATGCTTTCCAAAATTACGTCAACTTTCATTCTAGACAAATATTTACTGATAAAACGTCCCTATAACAATGTTAACTTTTCAGATTTTCGTAAATAATATTAAACAATCAACGCCTCATTTGTGTACAAGCACCGAATGAAGTACTATTCAAATTTGACCGAATACTTCTCTGCTCACCTTGGCAATGACCTTGTTATGCTAAACAACGGCTCTGCTCATTTGATCTTTGTACCTGTAAACGAGAGATCAACTGCTTTTTCTAAGAAAGTTTCTAAAAAAGCCCAAGTGTTCAGTATTTTACAGTGACAACGGCAAATTTTAAACTGACATATTTCGTTTATAGCGAGACCGACATGAACAAGAAACCACAAAAACCTTGACTATAATCAATCCATACTTTTCTTTATTTCACTAAATGACTAATAACAAAAAGGATAATAATTCGAAGACCGTTTTCTGTAATGAGCTAGTTAATAAACCGACACACGTGCAAATGTTCAAATGTACAAAAGTTCTCGCCACCTTCTGACTTCAACAACCAAAAAATACAAGTTTACCCGCACACTGGCACGTGGTGAAAGATCGGCTGTTAAAAGGCTTTAGTGTTTGTACACTTCAGTGCGATCTGGAGCAATTTATAATTACAAGCAGAACCCTTTAGCCCGCGTGTCACGCGTGTGTCCAATTAGATTATGTCAAGGCACTCACTAAAACTCCCGCCCGTTCAAAAAAGGTTATAGTCAATCTCTCCAAAAACCTGCAAAAACCAGATAACAGACGAATTTACTTTTACGTTTGACAGAATATGTATCAGAGCCGAATCAAAGCATTTTCTTTATTCATTGTTATCTAAACAACTTGGGTTTTAAAACAATTAATATTATAACGCCTTTTTTCGCCCGTTGTTTAACTACATACAACTTCTACAAAAACCAAATGTCACCTGTGCCTAGGTTATTGTTAGTAAGGTTGGTTTGTTGACGATGGGTCGCTACACACACTCCAAATATGGTACACTCCAACTATTCAACGGGTTGCTATTTTATCAGGAGTTTGTGTACATCTGACTAACAACCACGAGTCATAACAAAGGGCACTGGTGAAGAAAATCCGTTGTTAGGGAAAAATGAACAACTGCAAATTAATGTATTGGGCACACGACATTGTTTTAACTGAAGCACGCGAGTGCGCAGCGCAAATAACTCCCAGGTGGCAGTGTTTTTATTTTAAAATAGACTGCTGCGCAGGGTGAAAATCGGGTTAACTGACTAGCGATGTTAATCTTAAAAGGCCAACGCATTATCAAGAGTAGCCACAGGATTCAATGAAATTAGCATAACCTGATCAAATCTAGTATTTATACTGTTTTCTTGGTTCTGTTTATTGCAAGTACAGTCTTCTCCCTCCCCATTAAAAATAAGTCCAACCGCAGTGACAATTTCAAAACGAAAAGGCCTTTTCAATAATAAACAAGTCAAGACAAGATTTTTATATTGTACCATCGTATTATCAACAATAATTTCGAATGAATAAAGAGAAGAAAGTTAAATCAAAGAGATTCGTTGTTGGTATAATAATCTGATATAGCAGAGCTCACTAATCGAACAGAAAGATATTACTTGCTTGCTGCTAGAGAGACACAGCACTTACTTAAATAGAGAAAAATATATAAAAAGTGTAGGCTAGAAATATAAAATAAACGCGGGGGAAGAGAATAGGGACGTCTTGAATCAGCCAAATCCATTTAAGTTCGGTTTTGTCTTAGTTTTTGTAATCACAATATCTCTCTGTATACTACTTGCAGTCACTAACTTCAAGTTATGTTGTACTTTATTTCAAGAACTGTTCAGGCGTACAGTACGAAGTACAGCTCTGAGCCACAATAGAATCCAACGTGACGTCCGCAAGTTCTCTTCGCGAGCTATATTGAACTAATTTCACCCTTCCCCTCCCATTTCATACTGATCAGTTTCGAAAGCTCACGAACTTGGGCGATCACTTAATTCAGTATTCGGCAAGAACCATGCTTTGTATTATATTGTATAATTTAAACACAGCACTAATTCTTTATATAAAAACTGAATAGTTGAACAAATCGTGCCTTCACCCAACTTAATTCAGTCGAACCCAACTTGACTTGAATCAGTCAATCCGACGACAACACGACAACTGAAGCCATGTTGAGACAGAGTCGGGTAGCACGACAAGATCGACAAGCATGCTCACGGCTAATGGTTACTGAATTTATGTTCGACTGAATTATCAGTTTGATGATAGCTCGGCGTTTGAAAGGGGCCTAATAATTCCGCACTCCTGAGTTCAGTTTTCGTCGGTCCAAACAAAAACACGTTCACTGAATTGACTGGAATAGCACCGACAATAATTCAACATAATTCGATAAACGTACAAAACGTACAATAGTTCGGTTCCCGAATGTTAGGTTTTACTGGGATTTGAAACAGCTATGTTTTGTTTATCACGGTTTTCATTGCCTACTGATAAATGACGAACGCAAAGCTTTTTAATACAAAGAAGAACATCTGCTTGCTTCAAACCGCCAAGAATACAAGCCGCCATTTCGAAATATTTTAAGAGTTTAATCTTTACTTTAATTGACGCATGCGTAACTCAAATATAAAAATATTCGGACGTTTAAAATTCGGACAAAATAAAATACCAGAAAGTGCAAAGTAAAACGTCCGACAAATTTAAACTGATCCCGAACTCTAAAATGACCAAACAATTTAAAATATCCACATTTATTTACTTAACACTGATGAGCACCGTACGGCGTACTGCGCGCGAACCAACACACAGATATATTATTTCTCTGGAAGTTGGCTTAAACATTTCCGTTGTCTGTGCTTAATGTGAGTTTCAATAATTTCTGCATATTCACTTCGACCTAACAACTGATAAGCCAGCGGCAAGAGCTGCAGTATGGTGTCGTGGAACTTCTCGTTACCAAAACAGAACAAATCGATGCCCAATTCCAACCCCATGCCATAGTCACACTCATCGTTCGCAAACTGAATCAAAGTCATTGCTTCCTGAAGCTGTTCTGAAGCTTCTTCTCGCCCCTGTTCCGTTTTATCGTTTACTATGTTGTTCAGCATTCTTTTCAGCTCTCCTACAAAACCAAAGAGAGCTGCCATGAACTTTCGGGTTCCGTGGGAGAGACAGTTAAAGGGGTTATGTCAGGTTAAAATACTGAAAGATAGGGACACCTCCTATTTTGCAAAATATACCCAAATATCATCAAATAAACAACTCACTTCAAAGAAAATATTCTTGAAAGTAAATAAAGAACAAGCGAGTTTGTGCTAACTGCAGGATGGCGCAGATGAAAGTGGATTACGAATTTCAATGCAACCTGTTCAGAAATCAGGATTTCATAGTAATAAAAATGTATGTTATACTGCAGTTGTGGCAAGTAGCTGTGATATATTACTCTATGACAATCTGTTTCATCACCTTCATAGATGTCTTCTTCCTATTTGAATTGGTTAAATCCCGTTTAATGGTTTTAATGGTTAATCAATGGTTTTGCCAAATCAAGTCACTGTAACTGTTACAGTACACAATGTTGCTACTGTTCTCCAGCAAAAGCTGAAAATAGCAGCTCTTGGTCCTGGGCATGCAACTTGCTCAATGGCTTTAAAAAAACCTACCCATCTGAATAATATTACAATCAGTTTCGTACTCGTTCATTCATGTATTTATTATCTTATCATCTCCTAAATTATTTGCTTCATATATTCTACATATTTTTTCACTTTTGCTTCCCTTCTTTAGGTCATGTTAGATAATATTCTATTTACTATTTCATTCAGTATCCCATAAAAACGTTTCAACTTAAAAGAGCCCAAAATAACGTACTTTTCTGCCTTTTAGTTGATGCACCAAGGGCATAAAAGAGTTCGTTTGACTTGGATTGTGGGGTTCTATGGAAGATGGGGCAGGGGGGGGAACAAGGCGCTCAAAGTATGTTCAGGTATGGTGGAATGTCAATTGACAGTAATAAAAAAGATGGCCGCTGTATTTTTAACCACAATACCTTGCGAACCTAACACAACAAAAAAGGCACATAGAAAGCCATATATTTTTGCGAAATTCGTTCCTGTACTAAAAGCATTGTGCATGTTAGGTTTGACGTTTTAGGACTTTCAGTGCATTTCTGAGTGTTTTAAGGGTGTTTCTTCATGCGCTAAGAATTATGGGTACATGTACCAGCCGCCATCTTAATCTCTAACCTCTCTAATAAACTATAAATCATATGGACGCGATTCAAGTGTGACCTCTGCTCTCAAAGTTAAAGGAAACCCCACTAATTTACTTTGCCTTTCGAGTAGGCCAGTCAGAGCCACAAGAAAATGACAATGTAATTAACTAAAGTTTCAACTTTTTTATTATTTATTTATTTATTTCTATTTTTATTATTTTTTTCTTGCAACCGATTTCCCTTTCTAAAAGAGATTGAATTGATTTTCTATGTGCAATTGATTTCGCTTTGATTAGCCAAGATGCTGCTTAGATTAGTAAACGTATTACAAAACCATTTTACAACTTCTGTCAGTTGAAAGACAGATTTTGACAACCATCTGAACCGTGTTAAACAGTATAAAATCTCAAATAACCTTACGGTACTGTATATTCACCTACCGTCTGTGACCAACAGTGGTCTGTAACCAACTTCATTCGCATCAAGTGGTACAACAATTCCTGCTTTGTGGAAACTTTTGGTAACAACTTTCTTATTTCGAGCTTTGATGCCTGCAGTATTTGTATCAAGGGAGTACTTCAGGTCCTTGGCCTTTGCAGCAAGACTGGCCTGCAACTTTTTTAAAGTGCCTAGAGCAGATTTTTCCTTTGTCTTCTTTAGTGCACCATTTAACATTGAACTAGGTAAGAAAAGAGAAAACATTGTCAAAGCCGTTTCTTCCACACACTTACATCATTAGCATGTTTCCTCACTAATGCAGCTATCAAGGTAACCGCTTACTCCATGAAGTGGGCTCCGATTTACCCAAAACTGTCATTGTCAGTGTGATAACAGTACAGTTCACAACGGTGTTACATGTACGTCACTGTTAATGTCATCACGGCTGCAACATTGTCATTGTCAGTGTAATAACAGTACAGTTCACAATGGTGTTAGATCACTGTTAATGTCATCACTGCTGCAACATTGTCATTGTCAGTGTGATAACAGTACAGTTCACAACGGTGTTACATGTACGTCACTGTTAATGTCATCACTGCTGCAACATTGTCATTGTCAGTGTGATAACAGTACAGTTCACAACGGTGTTACATG
>JANVCJ010070194.1:0-2500 GCA_026413505.1 Epizoanthus ramosus
AAATGTACGGTTACACATATCCTCGTTGCTAAAGCTCTCTAATTCAGGTTATCTGGGGACAGGACATGTACGATTAACTCTTAAAGGCATAAGAGATGTCATTGGACGCACCCTCCCCCCTCCCAAGGATTTTCTGACCAACATTTTGCCGTTAGACCTATCGCCAAAAACATTTTAGCAACCCTAGCCAGGTAATGGAAGAATGTTTGATGCTAATTAAATGACGACATCGGAACTTCCCCCCCCCTCCCCACCATCCCCGCAAATGAAACCATCTCACAGGCTCATGTCCCCCAAATTTGAAAGAGTACTAACCAGCTGAAATATGGACAACTGACTTGGGTCCGTCGCCTACGGCGTTAAATGGCACGCACGTGTAGTTACCGGGTTGCAAGGTCAGGAGATCTCCAAATATGTATGTCCCCGACTCCTGTGTAGCGAGCAACACATTGTTGTGATAGAAGCGGTATTGCGGCTCTGGGTTGGAGCTGCTAACGAGGCATCTCAACTTGGCAGTATGGTTGTAGCTATTTTGTTCTAGGATAAGACTTGTTCCCTCGGGCTCAACTGCAGGCATAAGAACATATTAACGGGAGGAATTTGCTGTTGATTTGTCTAGATGAGGAAATGGTGAAGTTGAGAATGAGAAGTTAGTAATGGTAACTTTATACCAAAGTTTGTGGGCGATCTTCCAATTCTATGAAGTATATTTGTCATTGAAGAATGCATCACAGGGCCGTAGCTAGCGTCAGGCAGGGAGGGCAAATGTCCCCCCTAAATTTTGAACCGGAAGTAAATTATTCAGGTGTATTTGTAAGAAAAAAAAGACTTATGCTCTTCTTCTTTATTATTGATGTCTCATTCAGAATGAAAGTGTACGTACCTACGTACCGGTACGTTTTAGTTTAAATTGTCATCTTTTATACTCTATTGGAAACTTATATTAAAAATTCACTCAAAACGAGCAAAAGAGTATTTTTAGCAACCCTACTTCCGAAATTTTGCTTTTCTTAAAAAAAATATTTTTGCCCCTCCTAAATTTTGAGTCTGGCTACGGCCCTGGATAAAAGCTAAGGATCTATTTCAGTTAGACTCATGCATAATAATACACTTTTTTTTATAAGAATGTCTAATTTTTGGACTGGGGCTGAGGCTGACATTTCTTAATTTTTGTTTTAAGATTTTACGCTCAAATGTTCTATAATTAAAACGTTCTCTTTCATGTAATTTTTTTGATTAGCATAGTAAGTAAATTAAGAATTCCAATTAAGTCAGTGGCTCATCTTAGAGGTTCAAATCATTTCAGTCAATACTAAAACGACTCTCAAAACTCTTTTAAATGGTCAAAATGCATTTATGAAGATGAGGTTGACATACCTTGTATGATCACAAACTCAAAACATGGTTAAATGGTGAATCTTACTATTTTCTTAAAAAATCGAACTTCCTTGCTTATCCTGAGCCTGAGGAAGATCATAGCGTGTTCTTATAAAAACGGTTCTTATGACATAGTGTAGCTCAAACTAACTATACTAGCTAGAATAGATATCATTGAAACACAAACTGAGATGTCACAGCTTTGACTCCTTGAGCCAGATAGGTAAACTACCACCTCAAGGCCAATCTCGGTTGAAAAGAACGTTTGCTCTGATATAAAAAGACATTATCACCTTAATGCAGATCGGCAGTTTAAAATCGATAGTTGTGTCAGTTTTCAAATCCAACGATATATCACTTACTTGGCTTACTTTTCGCGTTTGAATAACGGCATCACGGGCCATCTTGTGGCATCTACTGGACCCTACTCCGGCGCTAGACGCAATGGCAAACACGAATGGGGTCACCAAGGGACATCACGACGTCATATTTCAATACTGCAGTGCATTTAGAGTAACACTAAAATTTTCTCTGAGAGCGAACGTGTTCTTAGCCGAGGTTCCCTCTAATGGGACACTAAAGTAAAATAAGAAGCTGATATAGCTAAGGAATGACAGAGCCCGTTATTGCAGGAGCTGATAATTACACATAGAAATGTTTTCACCTGGACGAAGAAAACGTTGGTCTGTACAAACAGGGATTGGATTGTCCAAACGAGACAAACAAATATCGGGTTTATTTTATACCTTTGTAATATTAAAAGTCGAAATTAGGAAATGCAAAATCAAAAAAGGTCTAAAGCTTCATTGGTACAGGTTATCTGACGTATCAGAAAATGTATTCCTTAACCAAAACCAGCCCTTTGTTTTACTTCAACGTCCCCTTAACTACTTGAATTGTTGCATGGGGTGCGCCTGACCCTGAGGAGGGTAGCCACCATGAGGAGGGTAGCCACCATGAGGAGGGCCTGCGGGATGGGGTGGGTACCCGGCATACCCTGGGTTCACCATACCCTGAGGGTACTGCTGTGGAGCTGGGGGTGGGGGTGGGGCTACAACCTGTTGATTGACATTGACGTTTACGACCGTCTTAGAGGCGGGGGCTGCGACCTCGCGGACAACCA
>JANVCJ010070194.1:7500-12702 GCA_026413505.1 Epizoanthus ramosus
AGCAAATGTTCTATGGGCGTAAAGAAATTGTCTGACGTTATTTCCAATTTGTTTATTTTACTCATTTGTAACTATATTTGTATTTTAAAAAAATCGCAAAGTTCGTAGTTTTTTGGATTTTGTGACAAAGGGACGTCTGTGCAGCAACTCACAAGTCCCTAAACAGTTTTGCCATTTTAAACAAAACAGAAAAACATTTTGTAAATTGTTCAACCGTATTATACTGCGATGTTAGAATACGACCGCTTCTTATTGATTAAACGGAATTAATTTATATCTGCATTTCAACGGAGTTTGGTTTAGAAAATTTAAGATAAACTTGGCGTTAAGCCATACCTGGAACTATAACTAGTGTGGGCTTCAGTTCGATCTTTTTGCGGAAAGTTTCAAATTTAGCTTAGTTACAATGGAAAACGTTATGTTAGGTTTTATCATACTAGACTTACGTGTGTCATTTGCTGTGAATACGGTGCCTTTCCGTTCCTAGGCTTGGGTGCAGCCCTCGCACCAGCCACCACTAAACATCCCACAAGAGTAGCAATAACAACGAACCTTGTATACATCTCAGACTGGTGGTACAAAACATGAACATTCAAAATACAATTTTCCATAAAAAATGGACGATAAAACAAACGTTTTCTATGTACACGACCATCAAAGTTAATTAACTCATATTCAACTTTTCATATTTTTCGCTCGTGAATAACTCGCAAAGTGCCACTTTCAATATTTTCTCAATGAATTAACGGAACCGACCAAACAAACCGTACGAAGATCTGGCGTCGTGTCGTCACTGGATGGAACAGTTTTATGTTCAGACGTTTCTTTCTCGGGAAAAAAAAATTCGTGGCTGAGAAGCTAAGTGTGTTTGAGTTTCAGGCAGAAGATGATCGTGTTGATAGAAAATGTGTGTTTTATCAAAAGTGTCTTTATATGAGCATTCAGTGTGTTAATTAAGCAATATAAACCGCTGCGAGTGTCTATAAACTGTGATATAAACACGCCGAAAGTTGTAGAGCACGAGAGACGTTTAAGAGGAACAGGAGGCGAAGCGAACGTGAGTGCACAGTTTATAGACAGAAGCAGCCGTTTTATATTGTTTTTATAAATAAAAATAAGACGAAGATAAAAAGAATATTTATCCTCTGCTATACAAACACTAGTTTTGCCATCCTGTTAGCCAATCGAAGCACACGTTACATCTGCACCATTTTATAAATATATTTATATGAACATTCGAATATATCATGAAGCATATCGTTTAAAGAACTAACGAGAATCATATTTAAAAACACTGAAAAGGACTAAGGAAGTAATAAAAAGGGGTTTATAGTCACGCTAATTGAAACAAAGAGTCCGGCGTTTGCTCTGGAAAAAAATTATTGAACAATTTAGATTAATTCCATGTTTTTAATTGTCTAGTAACTGATTCATTCATGAATTGGTATATTTTGTATATTAAACGAACTTGAAAGATCTATGGGAGCTCACAGTAAATCAACAAACACATTTTATACACTCAGTTCAGAACGTAAGCACGAATATTTGTGTTTCCCTGATCTGTTTAGAAGATTATGTTGTTTACACTTAAAGACAGATATGCTTGGCGCCTTATATCAGATTTACAACGAATTACTTGTTTAAGCTGCTTATATATATGTAGCTGCAATTGGGTATAAACTGATATATAGAAAAGAAGCAATTATTTGTCAGCATGGTTGCTTTTCTCGAAGCTACATTTTGCAGGAGAAGACTGAAATGGAACAAGGACGGAATATATACATCCCTAAAAACTTTATCATTTTTTTTAAAGTTACACCGAAAATTGATTCTAAAGCTTTAAAAGAGCATGACATGCCAAAGGCTGTTTTGTCATATCATCATGAAATATGGTTAGAATTTGCTTTAATTGGCATTGAAAGCATCCGAATGGGATAACGATATCGTCATTGAAATGATGAAAGGAAAGACGTTTAGAAAACCCACCGATATTATATATAATTACGACCGACAATCTTGATTTCTCAATACCGTGTACTGAAATTAAAGCAAGTTTGATATATAATTCATAATCCTCTTCGATTCCACCCTTGTCGTCGTCCTATACACTTTAGCTGAAAATTACTCGTTCTGTTTTTATTTAATAATATATATTCCTTATTTATACACCGCTTGGACATATTTCAATGAACTGATTGCCTTTTTAACCTAAAGATCTAGAACACTAAGTTTAGAGCAGAATTTTAAATTGATAAAGTCCCCGGGATTGATAGCAAATTGTTAAGATATAGACAACCTAATTATCATATTGAAACCTGCCGGACGCTCACATTTTTCTTGTTCTGTTTTCTTGTTCACTATCGTAGCTTGTCTCTTGACGCTTATCAGAGGTTTCAGATGATATTGGACGGGTCTCCTGAGTCGGGGAAAAAATGGAACTCAGTGTCAACTAAACTGTGAATGGAACAGTTCACTCAAGCATTGGAATGCAGAAGGAATTACTACAAACTCAAGAACTCGCTGAAAATCCGATATGACTGCCAGTGACTGAAGGTGAATTTCTATCATAGCCTAATTTGAGCCTTCGCTTTACCTTGAAGCTTGTTACATGTAGTTTGTCTTCAGTGAACTGTTGACTTTCTTCGAATATTAAACACCGCTCTTGTCCGTGATTTATCACATAATGACGGTTCAATTGAGCCTGGAGACGGACATTTATACGCCTGCAGTGATCTCAAGGGCCAGGGATTGGCACGTGCGTGAAGGCGGGCTTCAAATCACCACAAATTCCCTGGAATGCCCTGGTGATGAAAGAGACCGCAATCCGGCCCATTGTTCACCAAGCAGGTTTGATTTAGGAGTGATTCAACTAAAAACACTAAACATCCGTGTGCCAAAGTAAACCCAGAGCGGGAGTCCTTCCTGAATAATACACGCTCTATTATTGAGGAAGATTTACAATTGTTTACTGATTGGCCTGTTTGACAAACTTACATTTGTTTTCTTAATATTAATATTAGAAACCTAAAATAGAAATTAAAAATGCAAATAGGGCTGTGTTAACCAACAAGACCACCAAGCTGAAAAGTTTGACAAAGTTTGGATTTTCAATTGTGAGCTGACCTTGCGGTAATTTGTTTTTAAAAATATAAAATATTGTTTATTCAAACTCGCTTCTTTTTCTTTGGCTTCATATCCTCTAATTAATTTGTAATTAAGAACATCGAAGGAACTTTTGTGTGGTGGCAAAAAAATAATTCTGTGACATTTTGTATAGTAGTGTTATAAGGAATATTTCGAATCAGAAGGAAAAAGTGCTTACGTTTCTAACTTGCTTCTATGTTCTAGTTAAATTGATTTTCATAGGACAGTTCCCATAGAAAGTTACTTCAGCTTCTGGGAGAAGGGGGCTCAAACGGCTGCTACCCAATGGTATTGTATTGGCAATGATCAGACGACAATAGTAACAATAACTTTGTCAGATGATCATGACAACAGACCAGAACGACAACGACAACAACCACAACCACAGCAGCACGAATATATAGCGACTATATAGCAAAAAGAGCAACGCCGCACAGCTAAAAGTCATCTAAAAAGCTGAGGACTTGTGACCAAAAGACGGCACAACATTATTCATGTTTACAACAGAATGGTTGTTGTAGGGTGGATATATTGTTTCAAAAGGTGCTAAATAAATGCGCGTGTTGCTTGGGTGCTCATGTTGACTCTTTTCTTGTTTTCTCGTAAATTCTCTACTATCTTTAAAATCAATAAAGGCGTACTTAATAAGAATAGCTAATTAATTGTTATTCTAGTGAAATATAAAACTTGATGAAGAATTTTCAACAAAATTTCGAAAATAGATTTAGTCGCTTGAGATGCTTATAAATGAAACCATAAAAATGACAAATTAGAAACAAACATGAGACTATGTAGGAAATATTTATACTTTTTCAATTGATTTCGGATCTGGATATATATAGCAAGCTCTAAAAATATCAACGCTGATTCGTTTCACGTCTATTCCTGAATATTCATTAATAAATATATCCTTTTAAGAAAGGAATAATGCCAGTATATAGTTTTTTCCTTATTGTTATCAGCCATAAACTACTTTATGAATATTGACCTGAGGCAAATGAGTTTAATCTTTCTAAATTAGATAGTTGAAATAAACAAATGTACAATGATAAACGCCCGGCAAGTTTATCATAAAAGCCGATCACTATTTCAAAGCAGCTTTTCCTGATTGTTTGCCCAGCCTTGGAGAACATAACACGCAATGGAGCAATTACACTTGTTTTACTTTTGCGGGATTACACAAAAGAAAAAATCCAAATAAATTGATATCGGAAGTTAGACAAACTTTTCATTGTTGAAAGTTTTATGATATTTTAGTGATCTCGAAATCTTTATATGACCAACCCACGAATTTCATAAAATTAGTGTATAGGTTGTGACCACCCGTTTTTATTTATTGTTTTGTTATATTTACAATACCAGCTTGGAGTCAAAGTCTTAAGAGAAGCACCTCAAGTTAATTATGATGTCTAATTTAGTTCATGTTTAGTAATGAGACAAATTTGATTAAGCCTTTTGGCAGTTTTTTCATGAGGTTTTCTATTGTCTGTTAACTAGAACATTTTAGAGTGTTACGCCAAGTTTTCGATTTCAAATTTTAATCTCGTATACATGTCTCTAAGCCATAATGTCTTGTAAGTTTATCCAAGCCACCCTTTCTAGCGCTTAAGACATGCGACAAGCAACAACAGCCATCTAGATATATGAACTCTTATGTAATGATAATCATGCATAATATAGTTTTCTCGTTTTTATGCATTAGTCTACACTAGAAAAAATACTGACGGATATTCTGGCGGGTGCGCAGTTACATCGGTTTTAGACTTGCATCGGGCTAGGCCTCTCTCTGTCATCTGTTAATAATTCGGGAGAGAAGATGACGAGAAGACTGAACTGAAAAGAGAGACACGAACTAATATAGTAGAAACACGAATTGAGAAAAGAAAGGAAAAAAAGAATGGAAGAATGAACGAATGAACGAATGAACGGATGAATGAATGAATGAATAAATGGTAACTATAAGGGAGCTATAAATAAATAAATGTACGTATGTATGTATGTATGTATGTATGTATGTATGTATGTATGTATGTATGTATGTATGTATGTATGTATGTA
>JANVCJ010070204.1:0-12702 GCA_026413505.1 Epizoanthus ramosus
TTTGTTCTTAGTTTGTTCTTATTTTTCAGACGATTTCAGCCTCAATGTTCTTATTAAGTTTGTTCTTAAAAAAAAGTGTAATAGCCTGACCTCACACGCTAATTTTCCTTTGCTTTGTAGATTTCACTTTTCAGTTTTGCCCAGGTACTCGTTTATATGAACCTTATCACTAAAGAATCAGTTTGACATTAGAACCTACATGTCGTATAGCATAAATTATCAGTGGAAACCAGGCTGGAATTTGTACACTTTTATTTTTAAACAGCTTTCACCGGCTTAATAGTGACGCCCCCTCGATTCTTGTTACTCACTTACATCATCATAACAACGCTATCCTGATAGAAGAAAAACTGAGTTCCCAATTTTTCTTAAGAACCACAGTGTAATAGCAGTCCAAATGAATTTATCATTATAACTTACTCTGCTTACTGTAAATACTGAAAAAGGGTGAAATAAAGGTTGTTGTTGTTGTAGTATACTCGTCACTACTATTCTAGTTTATAGATATTTTTCTAAGTTTGTATGTTAAGAATCTTATAATAAATGTGCTTGAATCGAGATTGGATCGGAATATTAAACTGGTCAATGATTGAAAATGCCCAGTCACAGTAAATCCCGAGCGTTCTTGGTTTTGTGCGATGCGTGTTGTCTGTTGAGTGTGCACTGACTGTCGATGTCGAGCGTTGATGGCACCACATAAATCGAGCATAGACCATATACTCGTGTATAGTATTTTAAAAAAGTCTAAGGCTCTAATGAAATGAAATACGGTGTCGGTGACCTCTGACTGACAGCCGCTTTAGAATTTATTTTGATACAATTTATTTTAAAATAAAGCAGCTATAAGAAAAACAACACTGGCCCAGATTAGGAACTGTACGATGTCTTCCGATATACATGTAAATACGATATCAGACCTGATAATGATATCAGACGTTCTCACCTGACTGTCGCAGGATTCAAAGTCCATTTAATTATGAACCACAACTTCTTCAGACTATATATAGCTGCAGATTGATTTTGCACTTGTTTTGTACAACCCCCCAGCACTGAATATTTAACAAGAGTATTTTTTATAAAACGATTCGGTAAACTGCCTAAACTGGGTAAAGACCCACGCACTGGTTCACTTTTTTCACCGATATTGATATAACAGGCCCATGTATAAAGCTAAAAATAAAAAATAACAGATGTAAAAACTAAAATAATTATATATATACATTTATTATAAACTATAATCAATATAAAGATTTTATCGGAGCGTCAAACTGGTCTACCCAGATTTATACTACGATGAGATTTTGCAGTGTGTGTAGAACAAACAACCGGAAAAGCTCAAAGTCAAAGCCGGGCTCAAAGTCAAAGCAAGAGAGAAAGAGTACGGTCTAAAGGGACTTACTTTCTCTGTTTATTCTTCTTTTCGGGGACAACTGAATACGTGAGAACAAACAACATGAAGCACTCGGTCATACCAAACATGGAATGAGAAAGCTATTACACGCCAATGAGAGGCTAACTACTTCCCTGTGAACGACAGACGCTAGACCGAAGATCAGTGTTCATATGAAGCTACTCCAGTTTCCTCAGTCTTACGATACCAAGAAGGCAAGAAACCCAGCAATGAAATGCTAATTGAAAGCGTCTTTATCAGTAATAGGTTGAGAAGATATCTTGTTTACGAGTTTCTATAATATATGCGAGAATTATTATTAGTTATAGTTCACGTCTGACCATTTCTAGCTGTTCTGTGCAGTACGGTACTTGATATGATATGTCGGTCAGTCACGTACCGGCTGTTGTAACTGAAACAAAATCTTAATTAATGGGCCTGGAAATACTTTTCATGACTTTTCAATAAAATACTTTGAACTGTAAGCCACAATGTATTGAAAACATGTGAAAATTATCATATATTGACCTAAGATAAAAGAGACTGAACCCAAACGCCGGAACATCTGAAAAATCGAAAATACTGTATACTATAAAGGCCTACTAAGTACTATACCAAACAGTAAACCTACCAAAACCTATGCATGAGGCTGCAAAACCGGTTAAGCAACCGAACAAATTTACGGGGATTTTTTGTAAACGAGAGGTTCAGTTTTGTCATCTGTAATTAACTGAACTTGTGATCAAAAAGTGTGCGTGTGGCTAGTTTCAGTGATATTTTAAAATAGTTCTATATCAGTATATGAATTATATTAGATATTTTGAAAAGTTGTGTTCAGTCATATTGCCCATTATTGGCGTGACTGAAGGCCACTGAACACAATGTGAACAGGATCAGCCTGTCGGATGCATGAGCTGACTCAGTGACTGGAGCAAGATGCAAATTAACAAATGTAGTTTTATTTTCAAATGCAAAACACGTTGTGGAAGAGAACTCGGCGACTCAGTGAGATCTGTCCGGCCATATGCCGTACATATGAATGTGAATGCATGTGGCATGTGGCAGTGAATGCATGTTATGAACTAGACCAACAACATTCAGAACTGAATCAGTGAGATACACCCCTTCTCGTTTATAATACATAACAACTCCTTCTAATAACGTGAAATTTTCACAATTTATACTACTATCTTCATCAATTTACTTATGTTCATAAATGCGTCCAGCTTCTTCATGGAGTGTGAAGATGGCCCGTCTAGTGCAGTATTATGTAGTCAACCGGGGCACAACCAGTAATCGGCCTGGTATGAACAGCAAAAGTTCGCCGGCCGGTATCAATTTAATATTCAAACGGCTTGCCCGGCTAGTCCAGTAAGTAGCTCTGCACCTGCATGCAGTGAGGACAGTAGTCAGTAATATATTTTTTTTAAAAAGTTATACACCTCTCCATGACTCCAAGCCAAGTGTCTTCTTCAGAAGTTCAGCCGGTTTGAACAAGTTGTGTGTAGGGAAATTATAAGCTTTTAAAATATTCAGAGTTTAATCAGTGCATCACGAATAAGCCTCCAGCCCGCTCATTGATTTGTCGCTATGTCAGTATGTGATCACGACTAATTTGTCACCTTTGACGTTGGTCCCGAGCCAGAGGGCCCAGGAATCCAAGACCCGGATCCAAGATTGTATTTCTGACAGGCCAAACTGCTACATCTCAGAGTTCATAGTATCTAGAATAAATCTGATCGATATATATATAGATAGATACAACAAACGATAGTATAGCAAGAGTAGTTTATGTTCTACGAACACTGAGATAACAATGAGATCAGTCGACAGTAGTTAGTACAATAGACTGAGCGCGGCAGTTATTTAGGCGCGTAAATCCCAACCACGCCAAGCAAAACGGGGATTGCTACTCCTTTTTTTACGTAAACTATGTTCTGTTCTTTCATACCAACACAAAAATAAATGTGAGAAATTTGTGGCGTCCACCTAGTGCAATTCGCTCTTACTTTCCTTTAAAACAAGGCACATTCAACAAGGCGCGCAATCGTCACAATTGTCATTCAAATGAGAACAGTCGTCGAAACCGGTTTCTCTGTAAATACAGTAAAATTTTGAACAAACAGGTGCTTCGCTGGTTCTTTTATAACAGTGAAAATTAAAGTCACTTACCATACTAAAAACTGAAATATTGTGATTTTAAATGTAGTTACCAAGGTCATTGCCTTGACCGACGCCAGAAGCTCTTGAAAACAGGTTTTTGGCTTCCTCAGCCTCAGGAAGAAGTTAGAGCAGGAAACGGTAAAGTGACGCGCTGTTGGCGCCCATCTACTGCACATGAATGAATGGCGTCTTTACATTCTGTTATATGTTTAAAAAGTAAAATGCGTGGCAAAAAAATTGTGAGAGAATATATTTGGTGTAATTGTGTTACAAAATCTACGATTTCTTTCATGAAAACACCGAGAAGTAATGAAAGTGATTGTGTAAATTGTGATCAATATGTAAATTCTTCTGTTCACCAAGCGTTGGACAGACTCTGTCCACGTGCACAGCGCATGCATAGCATCACCTCAGAAAAATCAGCCAATCAGAAAAGGAATAGTCTGGCAGCTGATTGGTTAGACGAATTGGTTACGTCACGCAGGAATCAGTATAAAATGCCAGATTTTGAATTTCAAAGGTCAGTTCCAGTAATGGCGGAACGCGGGATTGTCCTTTCAAATTTTAGAGTAATGGAAATGACTGACCAAACCCTACCAAAAGAGAATGTGAGTAACAAATTTGGGCTAGGGTGCATTTTAGCACTTCAAATGAGAGATAAAACTTTATTTTACTTTTTGCATATTTTAACTTAGGTAGTTTTCTTATTTTTGCACAGAAAGATGAAGTTAGCGCGATGGAAGATGGCGTGGCAAAGGCGGGAACTACAAATGAGCCGGTAAATCCACACGATGAATTCGACCCATGGGCTCTGCCTGAACTTCAAGACGACGGACAGAAGTGGAATGGTAAGAAAGTTTTATTAAACCATAGTTTTAAATAATTGTGGTAGCTTTGCTAATTATGTGTTCGTTTTCTTCTCTCTCCATGTTTGGCCCTCGTTGAATAATGAAATGCGCGCCATGTTGAATGTACACGTGGTTCAATATAAAAGAGATGAGTATTGGAACGAAGTGCCAGCGAGTATTGATCAACTTCATCAAAGTGTGCTTTCTTCTTGGCTTGCTGTACATGTTCATTTGCTCTTTGGATTTCCTGAGCAATGCTTTCCGTCTTCTTGGCGGTAAAGCGGCAGGCGAAGCGTTTTCGTCTAACAAATTGCTGACGAACCCTGTTGCTGGTTTGATGATTGGTCTTCTGGCAACTGTTCTCGTGCAGAGCTCGTCCACAAGTACTTCAATCGTCGTGGCTATGGTCGCTGCTGAAAGTAAGTAACTACATTTCATAACTTTCCCAGCAAAGTCGGGACGAGAATTTTGCATGAGTAAAAATTTTGCTGTTTATTGTGCTCCGATTTTAGAGATGTGTTTAATTATTGACAAAATCACAAATGGAAAAATTAATTCCACTGTATTCTTGACTAGGCAATTAGCGGTCAATTGCACCCTCAACCGGGGAATTCGAATGTTTTGTTCACTCGCAGTTGCGTAGGGATTTCTCTGAAGAAAATATTTTGCGAGCTTGAAACATGTAGGTCTAATAGATTTTGATTTTTGGAAGAACAGCAAAGTTTGTATTTGGTAACATTCTCGTCTTGGTATTAAACTAGCTTTTGTAGTTGATATTGAATGCAGGTAATTTAGGGGCAACAAACTTGCTGTGTTGGTCCATTACACTCTTAAAAGTAGCTGCTGAAAAGAATTGCCTGTTGGTAGATTTTCCAAGTATCTTGCTTAACTGTGCTAACTCTCCTGAACGAGTAATCTTTTGTCTGGAAGCTCCACTCACCAAAATGATTTTCAGGGAGGTCAGGAAAAACCATTTTATAATTTATAATGCACAGTGTTTCTCAGTGGCAAGTGAACAGGCAGTTCTCTGATGACAGATGAGATGGTTGATGTTGTGTGGGTGCTTGGGAGAGCCAGGAATTTTAATAAAGGGTGTGGGTGGGATGTTCCTTGTCATTAACAGTGGGATTTATCTATTTCTAGTCATCGATGTGCAACCAGCAATTCCCATTGTTATGGGGGCAAACATTGGAACATCGGTCACAAACACTTTGGTGTCACTTGCTCAAGCCATGGAACGCAATGAGTTCAGACGTGCCTTTGCTGGTGCTACAGTTCATGACATCTTCAACTGGTTATCTGTCCTTATCCTGCTGCCTATAGAAATTGCAACACGCTATCTGTACCACATTACAAGCTTCTTGGTTAATGCCATGAACCTGAAAGAAGGGCAAGGAACAAAGAAGGAGCTACTCAAGGCCATTACCAAGCCATTTACCAGCCTGGTAATTAAGTTAGATAAGAAAATCATTGAGAAGATTGCCCTTGGTAAGAAAGAGTATGAAACGCGGAGCCTCATCAAATCAACCTGTTCAAAGAAGACTGTGGAAGTCATGGCAAATGTTACTGTCAGTGTCAACAGCACCAATGGTTGGGTGAATGAAACTGTCCTTCAGCTCCAAAACAAGACAGTTGGTGTGCCCTGCAGCTTCTTGTTTCACAACACTGGTATGAGTGACACTACAGTTGGCGTTATACTCCTCATCATTGCCCTGGTCATCCTGTGCCTCTGTCTTGTGTTCATTGTCAAGCTTCTCCATTCCATGTTAAAAGGCCAGCTTGCTAAAGTGATAAAGAAAACTGTGAATTCAGATTTCCCAGGACCGTTTCACCACCTTACTGGCTACTTTGCAATCCTGGTTGGTGCTGGAATGACAATCCTTGTCCAGTCAAGTTCCATCTTCACATCTGCTCTCACCCCACTGATTGGAATTGGGGTTGTGAGTTTGGACCGTGCCTTTCCACTTACCCTTGGTGCAAACATTGGAACAACTGCAACTGGTATCCTGGCAGCTATGGCAAGTGACAGTTCAAAGTTACACCGAGCCCTGCAGATTGCCTTGTGTCATTTGTTCTTCAACATCTCTGGCATCCTTATCTGGTACCCAATTCCATACATGCGTCGTGTCCCTGTAAGCTTTGCAAAGAGCCTTGGCAACAAGACGGCTTCCTACCGCTGGTTTGCAGTTGCATATCTCATCTTTGGCTTCTTCCTTCTCCCAGCAGCTGTGTTTGGTTTATCCATTGCTGGCTGGCAGATCCTCCTGGGTGTTGCTGCACCAATTGTACTCCTACTTGTTTTTGTCATCATTGTTAATCTCCTTCAAAGCAAAGCCCCCAGTGCATTACCTGAAGCACTGAAAGACTGGGAGTGGGCACCAAAGTGGACACGTTCACTCGAGCCTCATGACAAAATCATTTCCAAGGTGTATGAAGTAGGCCGCGGACACTGTAGCCGTCAAAGAACTACTCATCGCTGTGCACCAGATGCTGTTGAAACCCATGTTTGATCGGCATCCTAAAGTCAATTTTAGTAAGGCATGTTTCAGTTACCACCTTGTTTCCAGTATCACGTTGTGGATTTGATAATTTGGCAAAGTGAAAAAACTTGTCTTGTTAGACCAGTCCCTAAATGCAAAGTCAATCTGGAAACAGGTTATAACTGAAATTGCCATGTGGTATTTTATTCTTTACAGTTACAGAGTCCACTGTAACGGTCAAAGGTTCAAATGTTAAAGATGCAGTTTTTGTTTACAGTCACATTTGGAATCATAATCTTGAGCACTGTGTTGTGTGCAAAATTATCTTTGAATTTCTATTTTCATTTAGTGTCACTTGTGAAAATTGCAATCATAACCTGAACAGTAACAATTGGCCATTACAGTGGAATATTGTACTAGACTGAAAGTGTATTTATGGTGTTGGCTCAAACACACTATTGCTTTTTTTTTCCTTTTTACAGATTGGTAAGATAAATTATTATTGGAAATTGAGATATCTTGTTTACTTCCCAGCTGGTTGGGAGTCTTATTTATTTGTGCTTTTAGTGAGCAGTAGCTCGAGTGGATCAAACCGAGATATCAAGTCCCTCGGGGATTTGTTGTCGAGCAGTTTGAGAAGCTTGGGTAAACTATGAGTGCAATATTATGCTTGTTTAATGTGAGAAAAATAAGAAATAAACTATTTAAAAAAAGAGTTGCCACAATGCTGTGGCAGTACATTCAAGGTGAGTGGATATTTCTATAATAAATATATTGTACATTGTTTTTAAGCAAATGGAAATAAATGTTTTGTATAAAAGTAAATACGTTGTAATATACTGGCTCGCGTGTTTCAACCCATATTAAGTTCAGTTTCATGTATTTGGCACTGTTGCATGGAAATTCATGTTTTACAGAACCCACCCATTCCACTAGCATGGTGTTGCTGTTTTGTTTCATGTATTGAAGTGAACAGAATTGTTTGTTGTGCCATCTAATGTCTAGTGGTAAAATTGTGTACTATGGTAGATGGCAGATTCAAAGGTTTTCATTGCACAAATTGCATGCCAAACTAATCAATATAGGTTCTTGGTTTTGTGTACCTTTCATTTGTGGTACTCCCAGTTTTTTCTCATCCAAAACATACTCATGAATCATGTCAATCACTGCATATTTCAAATTTGTAGTTGTTGTGTGCAAGATGGTAATTGTTCCCCAATATTTTATCATTTTATTGACAATTTATTATTTGCCCATTCATATTTACATGCACAGGTAATATGCCCTTTCTTATAACAAAATAGAAAACTATCAAATAAGTTCAATGCCCTTTGGAAAATTAAATTGTCAGCCATTAATAATATTGTTACAGGTAATCTTTCAATTCTTTCGACAGTTTTTGCAACAGGATACATGGAAATGCCCTATATTGAGATGTATCCATCCCTTTTTCACCAGTACAGATTTTGATGTTTTGTTGATTTTAATGTTTGCAACAACATTAAACTTGCTATTATCTCATTTGAAATTTGTCATGAATATTTGTAACAAGGTAGATTTTTGTGTAAGACTTTGGTCTATAGAGGCCTAATTCAATTTTTGGAGACTCCCACTTCCAAACATCGAGCATATCTGTAATATCTGTTCAAGAAACTTGTTTAAATAAATTTCTAACTTGCATTGCTGTTCTCCTAGCAAAGTGAAGAGCTGTATCTAATTTATTCTTTGTTGTTGTTTCATAGGTGTAGAGCATTCAACGTGCTTTAAAAGATCAACTGTTTACAACACTTAGACTTTGGTAGGAAGTTTTTAACTTTCGTAACATCTGAAATGTTGATTGGCACTTCCACTTGCCAGGCTTGCACTACTTGTTTACCACTTATTTTACCATGAAATTGAAGAGAAATTAATGAAAATGTGATGTTCTGGTGCAGGCAGAACTATATTTAAACATGGCAGTTAGAAAATATTATAAACCGAGACAAAAAGAAAATTGTAGGGATGTTTTCCAACTGTTTTGGATAAATAACTTCAAATTTACAGTAATTTCGAAACTTGGACTGCTGTTAGAGGTGTGAACTTTAAACAATAAATTGAGCAAGCTACATTTTCAAAATTTGGCTTTGGTGATGAAACACTTCGATTGCGGCTATGAACATTTTCCAACTGCATTTGCAAACATTTTAACAAATGACATATTTGGAGGGTGTACTGCAGGACATAACAGAAAACCCATACTTCATATTAAACAACCCTTATGTGCTGTAAAGTGTGATATTTTGCATATAAGCTCTGCTAGTGGCCAAGAACAAAATACCAGATAAATTTTGGGAATACACTTCGTGAGATATATTGTTTGGTTGATCAGTGTTCATAATTATTTGGTTTTGGTTTCAACTGATGTATCAAAATGATGTATGTCAAGTTGCTTAAAAATTTTGATGTCGTGATATAGATTTTTAAAACTAACCTACTTGTTTCTAGTAAATCTGAGATATAAAACTTTTGAGAAGTGATATTTTGATCGGCATAGAAAGTAACTTCATGAGTATCTCTGAGAGGCATTACAGTAATTCGTTTTATTGTCACAATTTTTGCACAATTGTTGCAGAAGTAAAACACTTGGATTTGACATGTCATCACTTGTCAATGAAATAATGAGAAAAAGCAGCTTTGGTTTTTTTTCCTGCTATATCATGTTGTTATGCAAAATGTTGTTATGTACAAAATGAATGAATAACTGCAAACCATCTGTCCAATTCCAAATTTGTAAATATTGAAAAAGATACTGCCAAACCAAATATGACTGATTGTCAAATATGCAACTATGAGGTGATAATATTCTACAAAGCAAGTGGAGTAAGTATGTAGAATTGTAATGGCATTCTAATTTTTGTTTCCCCTGGACTAGAAAAATTAGCAGAATCGTACAAAGGTGGTGAAATTCCAGACTTTTTACCAGGCAAATCCTTTTTCAGGTTACAGGGTTTGTATGGGTCATGGAATACCTGGGAAAGTCCTGGATTTTGGTTTTTCAGCCCTGGGAAGTTGTGGAATTTAATAAGGTCAAAAGTGTACTAATCCTGACTCAATTTAAATGCATCTGCTGTGGAATGTTTGGAATTTTGTTTACAAATTGATGTGAACTAAGTACCATGTTTAATGTCAAGTGACTTGCGAAAGACCACATATTGTTTCTGGATTCAATCATAAAGTAACAATTTTGTTTGCTGGGTACACTTAATTTGAGTTGATATTCAAAATATTAATTTATTCAATGTAGAACCCAGCAAAAGTGTCCAAAGATTGCACTGTTATTTGGAGTTGGGGCTGGGATAATGGGACAGTTGTCTTGTATTTTATCAGTGGGGAAGGTTGTCTGAACTCCATGTTCTGTTAAAAGTGGCATGTTGAGGGTTACTTCAGTATATAGCTGATCATGTTGTTGCAGAATGTTGATATTTAGATTTGGTTTATCTTGTGTTCATGTTTTTTTTTGTGGTGTACACTGACGCCTGGTTAAATGTTTATTTTATGCATGCATGGGGTCACCAGATCTTGTTATGACCTTGCAGGGACATTGGATTTTGTGTGGTGCATTCCTGCTGTGGGTGTTCAAGAGGACTTGGCATATTTAGATTGGTTTGCTGTGATAAATGATCTGGAGAGTACAGTGTAATACTGTATTGGTGGTTCAATTCCATCTGCATTTTTAGTAAACCATCTTATTGGAATGCATTTATTTATTATCTGGTTTTGCAACGAGATTCATTGCCAAATGTTGGAGCCTGGGTCAAAATCTACATGTGATTACTTGGCAAGGATAACACCACGCAACAAGGTATTTTTCATATGCTAATTTTGCAATGCAGTGTGGGTAGTGCCAGTCTTCACAGGGGAGAAATTAGTTTTACTCGGCCAACACTGGAATTTTAAAAGTGTAAAATTGGCCGTTTGCCCCCTGTGAAGATTAGAACTTGCTATAATGCACAATACACTACTCTGCCAATTTGCAAATTATTTCTCATGTCAGTTTATCACCGAGGGGGCAAAGTTTGGACAATTTGTTGAATTAATGAGACAAATTGTGGGGGAGCAATCACATTTTGCCCCCCTCCGGGAGCTGGAAGGAGAGAAAATTTGCATTGGTAAAGTAACATATTAACTTGACAAGGTGAACATTTCTATCTCTGGGACCATGTCTGGTAGATAAAATACTAATATATAAATGAGATACTAAGAGCACATTTGTTTGGCACTATCCCGGAATAAGAATAGCTGGAATAAATTGGAATAAGTGTTCGTTTGGGAGCTATTCCGGAATACTTGGAATACATTCTCTGTGTATTCTGTTCCAGGTAGTAGAATGGACAGAATGTATTCCATGTATTCCTATTCCGGAATAAGAACATCCAAAACAAATGCACCCTAAGTAAACTAATGGGATTCTTCATTTCTTTGGGAAAATCAAAATTTTATTTAGAATATTCCAAATCCATACCGAGGATGGATTCAAGAGATTAATCCAAAAATGGATTGACCCTGTACATTTCTTTGGGAAGAGAACAAACAGTATTGTGGCACTTGATAGATAAAAACTGAAAAATGTATGGCCCTCCTGATAATAACATTACAAAGCATGTAAAAAGTTTCATTCGTCAACAAGAATCCATTTAACCTGCAATCTGGCCTTCTTGGGCAAGGGGGAGGTACTAGATAAGAAAAAGTAAGAAAGGGAAATGGACAAGGAGAAGAAGACCTCGTATGGATTCCATCAAACCACATGTTGTACCTCCAGATTCTGGGGTTCATGTCTGATTGGTTATTTATCAGTAGACTGGTAAGCATGCACTGACTCAGTCTAGACTAAGAATTTTTGCCGCAAAATTTATTTCCTGCTAAATGTTGATCTGCTAAACAATTGATAGGCAACAAGTGATATCAATAGTCAGAGGGTGGAAAGCTGTCTGGCTGGTGCAATGTGTATCAGGCCTTCTTTCTCTCCCCTTACTTTTTCTTCAATAGTTGACTGGTCTCCCCCCTTCGGCTTCCCCAAGAAGCCCTAATTGCAGGTTAGAATTCATTGAATTCTGCACACGAATCTTTTGTTGGAAGTCGAGCCCAGATCGTGCTCCTAGCAGGCCTTGTAAATTTACATGAAAGTAGTTAATATATACATCATGTACATACCGTATTTATTTTATTAAGCACCCTACCTCGAATAAGCACCCCTCCCTCCAAAACAGAATCCTAAATACTTAGTATGAAGTTAGAGCAGTAAAAATAACAGTTTACTGTATAACTGGAAGACACTGCACCTGAGACCTCATTGATTGACGGTAGTGACAATGAGATTGAGGTCGTTTGAAGGACCTTACTCGAGACTGTAAACTTTGTTGTTCTGTACTGTACCGCGACTGAAACATCCAATGCAAAGTTTAAAGTTTGTTTTGTTATGTCTTTAGGCTTTGTTCTTTCTTCTTTATTTTGTTGATGGAAAATAAACTTACTGAAAATGTGTGGCAGTAAGTGGTGAAAATTTAACAAGCGCTCAGCCTCAAATAAGCACCCAAATTGAATAAGTGCCCAGGGGGGTTATTTGAATAAATATGGTACTCAAAGGATTGCAAGATATCTCTTGTTACTGTACAGTCCAAAATAATGTGTTTGACATATGTCTAAAATGAACACATTAGATTTTATAATGGCTCATATCGTCAAAGAAGTTGATATACTGTATACTTGCAATAATTATAAACTAAGGTTTTTCTTGGCTTTACTTTCAGAGGGGCTTATATTCTGAGTGGACTTATTCTTGCAG
>JANVCJ010070215.1:0-12694 GCA_026413505.1 Epizoanthus ramosus
GCAATTTGCAAGGTACGCATTTATACACTTGGGTCGGGACTGAATTCTGAGAGAGGATGTACTTTGTAAAACTAAGAGTAAGGGTGGTTTATCCGGGGTTTATCATACATAAAAACATTTACTTTTTATTCTCACAGTCACAGCCCGCTTTCTTGTATATTTCTCACTTGATTCTTAAGACTGGGTGTACAAAATTATTATTGAGCAGTTTAACATGCAAGACTAAATCTTGTAGTCTGTTCATGTAAGGCTGGTTCTACAGCAAGTAAAGTTGGACTGCTTTAAAATGCATTTCAGTTATACATTTTATTATACATAATTTGAATGTTTGCAGGGTTTGGACTGATCTTCTAACTCAGTTCCAGATCTAAAACGACAGCATAGTATATATCGTTATAGTTATCTATAATATCTTAAAACGGGAAAAGAACCAGTATTTTACAAGGATGCTTGGTTCGATTTTGAATTACGCTCATTGTTGTGACAAACTGGTTCATTCAATTCACTCCGTCATTCAAGACTTTAATTGAATGTCGCCAGATTGTAGAGTTTCCGATAACACAATATATAATTATCTGTCTTATTAAGAATACTCTCTGTCGCTTTCAGTTTGCAAAGGCCATTTGCTCACAACAGCAACTCACTGGAGTGCAACAGGAACTAAGTATGTGTTAAACATGTGTCAAAATCGCAGTCTTCATTCAAACGAAAAGATGCGAGGAATCTGCTTTCGTATTTACACTTACAACAAATAAGACGTCGTTAACAGTTTCTTTATATTGATTATTGAATCCCAGCCATCAATAGCATGTTACGATTCCTTTTCACGCAATCTCAAGGCGTCTGCTGCAAATAATACTGACTGGAGGCGGGACTTACTTCCAACACTTTTTCATTCTTCGTTGATGTTAACAGAAGCACAACAAACGTGGGTGGAGAAGGCACGTGGAACGTAATTAGCGTTAACAACTAATAAATTGGTGCATAATTAACAATTAGTTTCTGATTTTAATTGTGAAAAGGTTCATTACCGTACTCCGTTCCGTACTGCCTTGAATAATCGGATCAAACGCTTCAATTATGAGCTCGAGAAACGAGTAACGTCATAGAGAAATAAGTTGTTGGGTTAATTTATGTTTCAAGTTTTCGTACATCTCCAGTCTGGAGTTTTCAAATAACAGTCTCCGTTACTCATCAGATTTCCGCCAACCTATACATCACAGAAAAGCATATAAATATTAAATGAATGAAGACGATTCTGGACTGAATTACTCTATATACATGTAAGCCAAACTTTGCGAGTGAGTTGTAATATTTCCGAACCAATGCTTTTCCTTTCACTAGACTCTTGAAATTCCACATTTATTCCTGCTTCTGGTTCTGATACCGAAACTATGCATACTATATGCAAAATTGCCGAAGAGAGTTTGCACTAAACAATTATTATTTATTATTATTGTATCGATGAAAAGGAATATCAACTAACAAAAGTTACTGCCCAATAATCAATATCACAGGCGAGCTCGTTCCATAATCGGGCTTCTTGTTAAACTGAATTTTACCGTTGCATCATGTCAAAATACAATGTCTAAACTGAGTAACGAAAATAAATGTTTGATGACCAGATGGATCTGTCAGTGCTAGTTTTTCTTTCACATATCCCGTTGTTTGTTTCATTACAGCATCTGCAACATGTGATCTAGAGATATGAGAGATAGAGATAAAGATAATATAGATAATTTATTAAAAATTACCTGGCAGCCGTAAGGCTGAATTGCGCAATTTACAATATTAAAATTCGAATATTAATAGTTAATGTCAGTTGTTGTCCTGTATCTTTCTTATGTAGACAATAAAGGTAGTACTGAGGCCCCACGTGTAGGATAATTAGAAAGAACAACAAGAACTAAATGGGTGCGTCGCGTCCAAGTTTCGTCTGAAAGTATAATCCGTTATTGTTAAAGTTAAAAGCACAAAGCTGCAGGAAGAGAACTTATATAATTTAAACCTTCCAAGTATTAAATTGTTACTTTGAAAATCTCAAACATAAGAAAGCTAGCTTATGTGAAATATAAAATAGATTTCTAATAACATACTGATCTACTGAGATGAACAGAATAAAAGTTGATATTGTATGGAGCGTTTTTGCCATGAGGATGGAAAACCTTAGCCCTTCTTCAGATCTCTTTTTAACTGACGAAGGGTTAACAATCTGAACGTCAGCTAAAGTATCCCACCCTCTCCGTGCAGAAAACACAACATACCACTGAACATTAGTCGATCAGTCTCGGTAATTGGCCAACTCGTAGAAATGGAAAACTCTACTTTTCTTAGACAATAGTCTACCAGAAATCATGCCAATTCTAGTATAGGATAATTGAGGCCATAACAATTGAAATAAATATCACCCTATTACATAGCTCGTAAATCTCATAACTTACTCCTCGTTGTTTTTCAGGTGTAACGAACATTATTCCTTTCCCACCCCAAACGAAAAGCAAAAAGCTCTAAGTATTTGGTTTCTTTTGAACCAAAATCCAGGATAGTTCTTTATATAAATGCGAATGAAAGGATAACGAAAAGACTTTGGTAATTTACGAAACTCGAGTCCTTTAAAACTTGTAAAAGATTAATTCGCAAATTAAAAGAAAAATATATGTTCGTGTTAAAAACTTCTAAAGCGAAAGGTGAGTTCAAAAAACCCCAAAAATATACAAATAGAAAAGTGGCCTAGTCAGGATCAAACTAGCAGTGCAGCCGGATTTGTTTGAATATAAAAACCATTTCGAAGAAAGAAAGAACTGAGAAATAATCACCGCCAGATACGTAAGGAGGGATTTCTCCAAAAACTGAAAAGGAAAGACAATGGAGGTGTTAATGGAAATATGGAAGTCTATCCGCACAGTCTTTCTCTGTTTCTCAATAACATTATAACTGACCTTCTCAGTCTTTTGTTAGATGAGTTGGAGTGCCGTTGCTGTGAAACATCCCCTCCAATCACAAGCACCTCCCCCTGAAAATAATCACCCGCCCGAAAAGAAGCCCTTGAGGCTTGGAGCTTCAAACTGTCAAATCACTAGGAATATACCAAGGAGGCTGATACTAATGATGGATATTTTCTATTTCTTAGAATGTGATAGGGCAGATTGATGATGTTGCAAGACTAGTCTCAATTTGAATTAGCTTTTTTAGTCATTAATACTTAAGGACTGGGGTTGGTATGTTCAAAATAGACACATACCAAATTATCAATATCTGGAAAGGATGCACGTGCTCTCTTTATAGTATATACATTTTGTGTTGCATGGCATCCAATTTTCCTTTCTTTTTTACACGTCTTACTTAAATTCTTATGATTTTTCCAAATATTCTATCTGTAAGGCTCGCACATCTCTTTTATTTTATTTTTTTTTTGGGGGGGGGGAGACTTTCGGCAGTCGATGGAGCAGCTCGGGATAAGATTTCCACACGGCTTCTGTCATGGTTACGATCTGGCATGTATCATGCCGAACATTGTGGGGTAGAGTATGGCAGTCCACGACAAATTGTCGGAAACATAGCTTGTCTGCAGCCGATTAAAAAGCTTAATGCGATTTTTTCGTGGGTTCTCTGGAACTACCCCATACTAGCTACAAACAACTCGACAGACTCCCGATCTGATGCTAAGTTAGATCAGTTTTACCAGCCGAAATATTTCCATTAAATCAGCCCACATTTACTTGCTGTAGAAACAGACTTAATCTTAATCTGTTTATTAATAATTTTGTTCCCCAGTCAGTAGAACTGCTATAAGTAGTGTGTCTTAAGGATCAACTAAGAATTATACAAGAAAGCGACCTGGGAGAACAAAAATAAACCAGCCTGACAAATTTAACCCCGACAAAAAAAATCGGGGTCACCTGATGAAAATTCAGCAAGTGTGTATGGACTTATGTTAACTTGAACACTATTTCAATTCATTTTTAGTTTGTTGGTCTGTTTTGGACAAAACAGGTTATAATCACAATGTACGTTGCTCTGAAAAATAATGAACAAATGAGAATACCATACAAGCAGTGTTAACGTCCATTTATTTTACAAATGAAGTTATTTGAGGCACACTTAGATCATAGACAAAGGAAACTCTACTACTCAAAGTCAAAGATAACAGTTTTATAGTTTTCACTTTTTTTAATGCACGCGGACTCGTGCATGGTCCATTATATTACTCAGTTGCAAACTGAAGCTGACGTCAAATGTTGGAAAAGGTTCCAAAAGCTTTGAATTCTGTTTGCAGAATACAAAAGTCGTACAACTACTTAATTCACGTGCTAACAAAAGAAGCTTTGAATTTATAAGAGTCTAGTTATCACCACTTGAGAAACTATTGTTTTTGCCATCTTTTTTACAACTTCTGGTCTATTTGCCTTGTTTTGAGCAATTCATGGCAAACGTTTTTCCTAATTTCATTTATTAGTCACAGCAATGCACATGAACTTTTATTTTTCATTATTAGTAAACCGGCGGAATTTCGGCTGTTATTATTGAAATCCACCAAAATAAAACGTGCGCCAAACGGTAAAAAGCACGCGATTAAATCCAGCCAAAGGCATAATTATGTACTCTAACATTGTATTCAATGTCTTATGAATACTTATATGTTTAGAGTTACAAAGAAGCCTTCTTTTGAAATAGTTTAATGGATTTGAATTGTAGTAGTATTATGAGTGGCCAAGAAAAACAATGACTCAGCAAAGTATGATTTTCGTTGCTGATAATAGAGTAACAGTTGATGAAAATAATAGCTGTAATAGCACAAATCTGCAATGCGGTGAAATTTGCATGATGAAAGGAATCCCAATCTTTTCATGGGTTCCTTAAACAGGGATCCAAAGTTGAGCTAATTATTTCTATTGTATTATTTACTGGAGCTGTAAGGCTTCACAGTGTCAAAGAATACTGCATAACACCACTTTCTGATCTTATTCAAAAGACCTCCTCGGATTTCGACAATGAACTTTAAAGGCCCCACATATATATAAGGTAGCCTTTTATGCACTCGAAGCAGATCTAGTATAGCAGGGAGCTCAGAGGCTTAACTCAGTTAAGATTATCGGTGATCTACAGAATGCCAAATAGTTCTCCAATATCAAATAGAGCTCCTACCTGTTCAAGATGCCGAAACCATGGTGTAATAACTCCATTAAGAGGCCACAAAAGATATTGCCCAAATATTCGCTGTACTTGTAACGACTGTTCATTGATTGCCGAGAGACAAAGAGTAATGGCTGCACAGATCGCCCTGAGACGAGGGCAGGACCGTGCTGCTGCTACAAATGGCGACCAACAAACCGAGAGGAAAAGTGACCGCAAAACAAGAAAGCTTGATACTGCTACCAATAGCAGCCTTAAAGGTAAGATACTGACCTCTCATCAGTATGGTTTTGTTATATGAATTCTTAGTGAGTTGTTCCGTGAATAAGAATTTAGATTAGTTTATAGCGAGAAATGGACCATCTAAAACCCAAATATCGTAGTTGGGAGTGCTAACCTAAAATTTTGTTAGACTGAAGGGGGAAGTAGGTCTTTGAGGGAGTTGCTTAAAACAAAGCCTTTATTGGACTAAATGATTTAGTCCAATGTTAAGAAAACCCTTTAATTTGCGGACAAAACATATATTGATCACGATAACGATAAAGGATTTACAGTCTGACTTGCTGTACAGGGAAAAGGGACTGGCTAAACTGACAATTTATGTATAAGTAACTATACACGATATCAGAAAATCATCCGTCCGCCTTATTTCTGGGTCAGTTTTTATCCTGCAGCATGTTTTTACGTAAGCAACCCTTTGTTGGGGGAAGGGTAGGGGGAATTACATATAATAGAGAGAGGGTGATTGGTAAATTCTCAGTATACGAGAGAGAGGATGCTAAATTCTGCTTACAACAAACAGTCTTGAGTATCATGATTTGGAAAATCTTCAGAAAACAACATTTTACGATACAGTATCACATTCTCGTTACCTGTCTTATGCTTATTGTATAGTGAGAAGTAAGGAGAATTCATATACTGATAGGTTACTAGCAGTTTATCATGCAATACAGTGAGCCTCATTCGGGTATTGAAAGTCAGTTGCAGGGACTCGCCAATCAGAGTCCTTGCATAAATTAGAACCACGATATTCCAAGATAAAGCTTTAATTAACTTCTACTTTATTTAATATTACAGATACTCAAAGACCTCATCTTGAATGTGGACCTAATCCCCAAGCCTCTGGCGTCAAACGCGAAACTGGGACCGAGCGACCAGCCGTTAAGAGAGCACGAGTGGTCAATGAGACTGAGCAGCAGTACGCATGCGCGAATCAACCTGCACCAGCAATCTTCACTTCAACTTTACTCGAGCATGCAGAACGTGAGCGAAGAATTCGAGTTCTTACAAGATTATTTCCTGAGAAGAAACGTAGCCATCTTGAGCTGGTTCTCAGAGAATGCAGAGGAAATCTTCTGGATGTTCTCGAGTGTCTGATGCCCAGCCACGAGAGACTACGCACAATGCCGCCATTGATTAGCTTGCCCAACAGAGTAACTCTACCACCTACAATTTTCTCACCGAATATTAATTTCAGATATCCTTTGTTTACTCAACATTGACTCAATAAACTGTTACAGAATAACGTGAACTAATAAGTGCAGGGCTATTTCTTCTTCAGAGGAATAGTCTTTGGCTTATTTTCTAGGGAGTCTATTTTCGGGGGAGGGGGAAGAAAGGGTCCATATGATTAGAGAGTATATTTGTCACGAAACTCACAAGCAATCAAAAGCAAGAAGATTTCATATTTTCGGGTGGGCTTCTTTTTCGAAAGTACTTTTGCATTTGATATTATTTTGGATTATTTTGAGGAGGAGTATGGGGGAGGGGGGGGGGGGTCATCTCCGACGTTCACAGTGCTTGTGTATATAATACCATAGACTTGAATTTATTTTGTCGGGAAACATCGCTTATATGTTATGCATGCAATGGCCCAACTTATTCGTTGTGCACCAGATCTACAGTCTGACTCGGGGCGTGAATCGTAGAACTCCACGCGACATCTTTATTGTTTATAAACAGTTTTACCATTGTACAAGCTTAACCACTGACAGAATGAAATACCTAGGCCTTAAGTAAAACATGTGCAATGCAATAAATAAACATGCATTTATAAAAGGTTTTGTTTACCAGTTATTTAGTTATGGTTTGTACCATGGCAGTAATCGTAGTCAAATGGTTGGTTTTGATCTCTTGTTATGTTAAAGTACATTTCGGTTAAAACTCGTATTTAGAACTTGACTTGCTTTTCATGTTCTCTGGCTTTGGACAAAAGAGAACTTAATACTAAACACGATATTTTTCTTGTGCACAGACTTTCAAAGTGACAGAGAGAAAAGCAAATTTTTTCTTTTAATTTTAGTTAAAATAATATTGTAATTTTAATCAATATTTTGGAATCCCAATCTTAGTACATATGTATATGTGCCTTTCAGTGCTCTTCGTTCACTCCAGAATATTTTCCAGCCAGAAGCAACATTTAAAAGATCTTTATAGAAGCTAATGTTAATATCAGGGACGTTGGCTCTTGTCCAATGACTAGTGGCGATTATGAACCCATATCGTAGTAAATATAGTCCTTCTTAGCCACGAAGTTATCCGGGAACTCATCCTTGGTGGCACTGTTGAGCTCACAGTTTGCCTCGTTTGCTGTACCGTAGTGGAAGTTGAACGAGACGCATCTTCCATTCATACCCACACACTTTCTAAAGCAGTCTGTTATTTCTCTGACTCCCTGAATCATAATCGTTTTCTCAACGAGAGCGTGGTTCTTATTATTCAATTCGGACACAAAAACTGGACGGACTTTGGGAGGAGAGCCTACAAAAGATCGGAAATCATTATCATTAAGCAATATAAAACGGCTGCGAGTGTCTATAAACTGTGATATAAACACGCCGGAAGTTGTAGAGCACGAGAGAAGTTTTAGAGGAACTCGAGGCGAAGCCGAGTGTTTCTCTTGCTTCTCGAGTGCTCTACAACTATTTACATATAGTGGGAATATAACCGTCTAAGATACTAGTGATGCTAAATTAACTCTTCTTCTTCTCCTACTTCGTAGGAAATATTTAGTAACTATTCTTCAATTGGAAATACATGATAAATACCATGCTATTTCTAGAAACTAAACTTGACGATTCTGTCATATATTTTACTGAAATAATTTCTACGTTCCAATTATTTCGGACAATTTTTATGTCTTATTCATGTATTTTTACTGTTGTCTGTCCATAAAAACAGTTTCGGAAATTATTTCAAAGATTTTTAGCTTCTTTCGTTAGAATTGACTTTGTATTGTCGAATTAAGCGAGTAGGCTAGTTGATGCACTCCCCTTCCTGAGGGGGTATTGAGGGTAGAAAAATACCAGGCGAAAAGACATTTAGGACATTAAAAGTTGAAGGATGGCACATGTGATAATTTACCTAGTTAAGAAATACAAGCTTTTGCTTATGCACAATTTACCACGAGTAGTATGTGTGTGTTGGACGAGGTGCCGGTTGTGCTGAATTGCGAAAGACAGAGCTCGATCACCAGTTCGAACGAAAAGCGTTTACAATTATTAACTCCAGGCAGCCGCTATATACGGTCCAAATGTGAACTCGAAGTACAGCCACCAGCCAGACGGATTCAGCTGCATGTAGAGATGAAATGACAGACCAGAACACGACATTTTAATAGCCTACTCTTCTCGAAGTCTGCGTGCTGCTTATAGGACTCCCAATAGGACGTCTGGAGACTAGACCATAAATTAAATTACCAAACTGCGATCAGTAGTTATGAAGGTGCCGCTATTGTGCCGACAAATGGGAATTGCACCATAATATAGACAGATCATACAGAGATCATGGCTTCCGACCGAGCCACTGATGGAAAATCAACAATAACATTAGCACTCTCCTGGGAACTGTATTCAGTTTTATGTTCTACAAAATAGTCGTGTAGTCGTGATATGTAACACATATGAGTATCAATTGAAGCCAGTGTTTTTTGTGCCTTATGATCCGATTATAATATTAATTCCTCGTTTGTGGTTACATCCCTTAGATACGCTAATGTGTGTTCAGCTGCTCAAAGCTGATACAATAGCACAGACAGTTAACAGTGAAATTATTTTGTTCTGTTTGATCAAATATTCTCTGAGCCAATCAGATATTAGATTCGCAAATAACACTGATCGCTTGTAAAACTGAACATAGTTCCTTTCTTTAGCGCGTATTTGTGTTCTGCTGTAGTTCTGATAACAAGATGGGATATGCTCTGGCCAGGCGGTTAAGTGGATGTTTGGAACAGTAGTTCGGAAAACCGCCAGTTAAAACTAGCAGAAGCCGCCAGTTAAAACTAGCAGAAGGTGAAAGATAAGGACATGGGATATCAAGACTGAAATCGAAAAACATTTTCCTGCCTCTTCTTACGAGCTGAGTATTTTCGCCGACCTGCGTGTGTGGGTGGTACGGTAAAAGATCCATTCCTTTTGGAATGTCACTGTAAAGCTAAGCCAACAACAACAACAACAACAACAATAACAACAATAACAACAACAACAACAACAACAACAACAACAACAATAACAACAACAACAACAACAACAAATAATGCTCTACTAAAATATGGAATTGCTAAACGAACTATTTTATATCAGTTGTCACGTAACTCGGTACGCAGTAGTAAAAAAAGATGGCGGTGTACATTTAACCTGTTTAACCACAATACCTTGCGCACCTAATACAACGAAGAGGCACATACTGAATGCCAGGTTTGAAGTTTTTAGGACCTATCAGTGCATTTTTATGAGTGTTTTTAGGGCTTTTGCGCTCTAAGAATTATGGGTAAATGTATCAGTCGCCATCTTGTGGGGAATGGTCAATTCACCATAATAAAAAAGATGGCGCTTGTACATTTACCCACAATCCCTTGCCCATGTTGCCAACCTATCACAGCGAATAGGCACACAGAAAGCCATATATAGTTGCCAAATTCGTCCCTGTACATTGTGAATGCTAGTTTTGAAGTTCTTAGGACGTTTGAGCCCAATGTTATTAGTGCTTTTAAGGTTTAGAGGAATGTGAGCAAGTGCCGAGGAATCGCGTTTGAGAATTCCGAATTTGTAGAGAGTTGGTCTAGTTCTCCCTCTGTCACCGTTGATCATGCTTCGTGTGATTATGAAACAAATAAAGTCATGTTTTGAGGGCTTGCAACATTTTGTACATCACATGCACCATTGTAGCCTGCGGGCAGGCTCACTTGTTAATTTTTGGGCGCAAAGAAAGAAACCAAAACAAGTCGGCGATCGAAGCAAACCGCGCGAGGAATGGGGAAGAGGGGAGGGAGACTCCCTCCCCTGCCCCAGTCTCTCACTCGGCCACCATGCAAGGGCCTGCCCGCAGGCTATTGCACGAGGAGCTGTAAAGCCCACAGCTGCTGTTCGGGGTTCACTGCTTGTGCAATGATGTGACGTCACTTTGATAGTTTAAACAATAAATTCCAGTATAAAAGGGATATCCCCGTTCTCATAATTTGAAAACCAAGCGAGAGAAATATGAACAGAAGGGGAAGATTGTGAAGATTCCAAAACTTGTTGCTGCCTATAAGAGGACTGTGGCTTCCCCCGCGGTTGTGCAAATTTTGCAAAAGCGCCCAAGGAGAGTGTGCTTCGCATGTTGCCGTGTGATGAATCGCTTCAAACGAGGTGGAAATTGGCGTTTTGGGGACTGATTGGAATGATTGAATTGACATTCTCCCTAAAAACTAAAAAAGATGGAAATGAAAATGTTTAAACAATCAGAACATTATCTGGCATTGATGTATAATGTAGTAATGTTATTAACTCGAATATAAACTGTTCAGTTGTTGTTGAAATAAAACGTAAATTTCGTTCCACTACAAACCCGGCATTCACAGGTTACCACCCTCTTCCACCCTTTCGGGCTCCTGAATTCTCGGCAGCACTCTGCTCTCCCTACCTGCAATGTGCTGCTTGTCTAATTATTGTTATTATCCAAACAGTGTTTAACGCGTGTATCTAGAAAACAATAACATCTGGCATGATGTATATAGCAAGACACGAGAACATATTGAGAATAAACTAGCTTTTGAAGAAACATTTGTTCAAAAACCAAACGATCTAATCAAAAGAATATTTTCAACTAATCTCTGCCTTGAGAGCAGAAGCAGGATACAGTCAATCGCTATCGTGACTCCCACTTCGTATAAATTTTGTTAGAGATTAGAGGTTGCATAATTAGTTTAATAAAAAAAAGTAATTGTTAATTGGCTAATTAAATACCTCATTAATATGAACTCCATAGATTAATTTAATCAACATACAAGGGAGATCCATTTATTCTTGCAACTAATGTGCAGAAGAGAGCAATTTGGTTGCTCTTTAGCTGAGAATCGAAAATAACAAAATTCAAAGCAACCTATACGATATACGTATTAACCATGTTGATGGTCGTCTGTTTGGCGTTTGTGTCAGTTAAGTTTGCCTTAAAACAACCAGATGAATTATTCTCACACTGGACACGAAAACAGAGCCAGCCAACATGTTTCACCTAAGGGAAAGGGTGAAAGTGGGGGCCAGAGAGGAAAATTGAGCTTGGAAACTACACGAAGCACATGAATTCTGGAATGGTATAATTATCCTGACCTGTTCACCCGGGTGCGCGCGGTATTCGATGTTTGCAATCATCTATGCCAATTGTAGCTCGTGCGCAAAATTGTTGCGTGTGCCCACGCGCTCTCAGCGTTTCTAGCTCTTTTTCGCATCCACTGCTTTTTTTGTGGCCCTTGATTCTTGTGACGAAGTTTTGTTTGGTATATCCACTTTAAAAAAGAAGTACAGCCTATTTTTTAGTTTATTATATCTGGAAGTGAATGGGTCTTAAAACGTTTAATTAATTCTTTCTCATAATTCTTTTTAGATACGGAGCAAGCCAGGCAGAGCTTTAACGACAATTTGGAGCCTGGTGATAATCCGGGTTCACAGACCGCGGGGCATCATGGGCATGCCACAGCGTGTAAGTGTTAATGTGGAATGTGATAGTAGTAGCGGATCTAGGAGTAGAACAACAGGGGGGGGGGGCGGTACCCCCTCCCTTCCCCTTTCTCCAGTAATTTTTTTATATTTGAGAGGAGGTACTTCCTAAATAAATATGTAATGAGAGATCATCTGAAAGTTTAGGAAAATCACTTCCTTTTGAGCCTACTCTCAAGAACATCTCCATGCGAACATGCCTCCGTACCCTCCTGGGAGATTGGGCCTTCTGCGCTTGTATTTTCTTCAAATCTCAATTTAGATCTAGATGGTGAACCTCTTCCCCTGTCAAAGTCTCTAGATCCACTCCAAAATAGTGATTGAGATTGTAATAGTAAGTTTCTTTGGCAGAAGGCAAACTTGACACACTGGACACGAAAAGGAAAGCATCAATTGTAGCCAATATTGCTAAGAAGGGGAACTCAAAGTCCCGCGTACAACAACAACAAACCCTTTATTTCCACTTCAGGTGCAAATACAACAATTTAACTGCAAGCGAGAAATTAAACTAATTTACAGTGAATATTATAATTTCTCTTAAAATAGCTATTGCAATATCCCGAAGGGGTGGGGGTTGTGTTTTGGGG